>JAFIRS010004359.1:0-90143 GCA_018342105.1 Gonioctena quinquepunctata
AGTCGGCCCCATAACGGATAAGGGAAATTTCCCTAACCTAAAACCGTCATACTTTTTCTTCTCTATGACTGCGAGCCCAATACGGCCCCTTCATAATGTACGTCAGCAGACCTCAGTGGTAACCCCCAGAGGCTGCTGAATATCCCAAGCGGGAGCTATTCAGCCTCCATATCAAATATTTTTCCTACACTTAACCTACAACCATATATTTTTCTATGAATGATCAGACCTCCGTAGGAGAGACTCTCGATACTGTTAAACATTCTAGGCGGTCGGCTCCCATTACATAAGTTTTTTCACATTTAACCTACAACCACTATATTTTATTATGTTTAGGCCCCAATGCGGCTTCCACACATATCTCAGACCTCCGTAAGAGACTCTCGATACCGATAAGTACCCCAAGATAGTCGGCCCCCATAACAGACATCTTGAAATTCCTAACCTATAGTCACCATATTTTTTTTCTATGAATGTTGGGCCCTCCTTACGTTCTCATACATCTCAGACCTCCGTGAGACTCCGATACCGATGAATACCTCAAGAGAGTCGGCCTCCATGACGGTCATCTTGAAATTCCTAACCTACAGCCGCCATATTTTTTTCCCATTGATAGGCGGCCATGTTTTTTTCTCTTAGCGGCAGCCATGTTTTTTCTATATATGGCTGGGCCCCCAAAACGATCCCCCGTTCCCAACTGTCTCAGACCTCAGAGACAGGCCCCATTCGTCGGTGCGGACAATGTGGCGGAGTAACCGGAGTGGAGTATAGTCGGTCTGAGCTCAGATGGAAGTGAGCTCAGACCGACATAGCATATCTACTAAGGTGGCACTACTCTACTGGCCTCATCAACTTTTTTAAATTTTCGATCTTTTCGTTTTCATTCCAGAGAATGATCTACGACATATCCTTGTTCTCAGGATTCCTTTTGTGTTGATGAACAATTAGATTTCGTCTGCCTAGATCTGTTCGAACATTTGTATAATTGTTTTATGGAGTTTATCTGTTGATTTGAAAAAAAATTTAGGATTTCCGCTTTTCCATTTCGTATGAAAAATAAAATTTGGAATTCGAGGAAACACTTCCAGATGTGGAATTAATTTATTTTGTTTCTTATTGAAGTTTTAAATGTCTTACATTGGGAATTGTCCACAATTCTAACATAAATGTATTTCCAATCCAAAGCCATACGCAGTTTCACATTCAAGAATGAATCATGAAACAGTTGCTGATTGCTACTGGAGTCCACTAAAATGGTTTCTTAGACGTGAAACCGAGGTACGGCTTCATATTTAGAAGACCTTTCCGTCGAGTGAAAACCCATTTTCTATGAATTGTGCAAACTTCCCAATGTAAGTGAATCATTTCAGTTGAATAACAAAATGTTATCCTTTTTGCAATTTGCAACGCATTTGTGATTTCGAGGGAATAGTTTTCACCCAATTTGGTGTACTATATACTCATACGAGGAATCATATTTATTTCTTTTTCCCGGGATTTCTTCACTTTTTTATTCTGACTTATTTTCCTTCTTTAAAACATTCGGTGTTTTTGCTTTGGAAAAATTATCATTTGGCGAAATATTTCTTCAAAATTTTTATCCCGGACCGTAGAGTTGAAGGTCTAGCAAGGGTATTTACAATATAATAAACCATTTTTTATTGGTTGAAAAAAATTTTTTTATGCATGCACATGTAAAACCAAAAAATATTTCAATTTATTCTAAACTATATAAGTTCAAAATTTACATTATATTTACGTATAGTTATTGTACAATATTTATATTAATGTTTAATGATTGCTCTTAATAATTTATACAATGTCACGTGATTAACTACATTTCAATTGTATTATTTTGCAGGGCCTTCCTTTCTAATAAGGGTGTTTTTTAATGATGGAAGAACATATTAAAGAAAATCATCAAGACATTTTTGAGTTTGGAAAAGCCATTGCAGAAAAGCGGCCGTTCTATACAAATAACAGTCGATTTAAGAAAATCATTATCTGCGTTTGTTTCAAAATTAAGATCAAGATGGGTAGCGGCAGCAAGGTCGATGAAAGTTTTTCAAAAGTAATGAAACGTGGCTCAACGGTGAAATATGTTTTCCGACCTTAATCAACGAATGTGCCGAGCTAGTTGCAGTAAAAAAGAGTCCGAAGCAAGTCGCGGTCATCCTCAAAATCGTTTGACCATCTAGCGACAGATCGAAACGCCGAAAGACTGAAGAAATACGCAAAACCATTTCATCGGATGAATTGGCCTATGCAACGCGTACGATTCTTAGAAGGGCAGCCAGTTAGAAGTGGCAAAAATAGTGGAAGACATCACATCGACAAGCCAAGGAGAGCCTAAATATGTTACCGTTTCCAATAAGCAAAGGAAGAATTGTTTACAACTTTCGAGACACACTGGAGTCGCGGAATAAGGACATAAAACGATTTCGTCAGGATTTTTACGAAAATGTTCGAGACAAGCGAATCTGAAAGATGTATTCAACCGATTATTAATTACAGCAGAATCCTTTACTTTCCAGCATTCAGAAACTACCTAAGACCCGCTAAAACATTAGGATCCAAGTCGTTCAATTATTAAAACCACCCGAAATTGCTGTTCATGATTATTCATTGGACATTTCATGTATCCTCGTGAATCGAATCAGAAGCACATATGTCGTACTCTGACGATGACGTCGAGAATGACTTCTGTTAGTAACAGAAATAAAAAGAAATCTATAATTTATACATTCGTAATTCTTTTAGTTGATCATCTCCATAATATTACTCTCTATCGATCAAAGTGATAAAATAAAGAATTGTTAGTCAATTGAATTTGTCATAAATATTAGTAATTTCGAATCACTTTCTCAAATTATTCACTTTCTGTCCGCCATTTTGAATTTTCAAAATTATATATCGGATTAGTAATCATCGACCTCGAAAACCCCTGAGTAAGTGATTTCGAACAAGATTTGCAAATAATTTACTTTTTGTCCATCATTTCAATTTTTCAAATCGGATGTCGGATTCGTAATAATCAACTTCGAAAAACCCCGAATACGTAATTTCGAACCAGTTTTGCAAATAATTTACTTTTTTTCCGCCATTAGGGCAACCTCGAAAACCCCTGAGTAACAAAAATTCATCTTTTCAAAGGAGGGTAAGTAATATTGGCCACGTTTTCGGGATTTCGCCCAACTGTGCGCCGGCCCCCCGATATCGGGTCCAATAAATTGGTACGCCTGTAGGCCCCTTAAGACAAATAATTTGTATTGGCAAATGGTGGTATTGAACACCTGCATGTAATAGAAATGATGCGCATCTATAAGCTGCTGAAACTGAATATCAACCTTCGTTTATTATATCGAAATGTAAACTGCACAAACAACCTGTAGGCTTTAATTAATTATCTTTGAAAGTATGCCAAGAAACAGCTCGTTTTTTTGGACCACAAATATCGTACGATATACAGGCCACCGCTTCCGCCAATCATCCGCTTCATTACTTGCAGGTACAAACACTTTAAAACCGAAGCGGCACGGAAATCAACAAAGATTATGCGAAGAAGAAAATTGCTACACAAATCCTAGATAGAAACTGCCATGCTGCTAAAAAGAATGGTAGATCCGTCTTTTTTATCTTCGTCCGTACTAAGTTCACTGGGTTGAACTATTATGAATGGAATAACTATTGAAAAAGAAACATTCTCAATTCAATATTGAATAGAAATATTTTCCTAAAAATTGAAAAATTTACGATAATAATGTTTTTTTTGTAATATCTAACAGAAAACTATTTCCCCGGCCACGCTGGATATTGAACTATATCTGATAGATATTGTGACCCAAAAGAAAAAATCTGAAAGTAAAAATATGCATTTTTATTCAGATAGTTATTTGATTTTCAATTCCAATGAATGAGGCAAAGAAGAATGTTTTCCAAGAAGGAGTACTCACCAAAAATGATTTGTAACATTGATGCAAGAGTAGCATCGCATTCACAAGGTCTTCAATACATTTTTGTCGACGAAAATCAATTTAACGCTTCCACGATCATCAGGAAGACCGGAAGAATTGGGAAAATGAAAGAAACATTTCTTTTGGAGTGACACGTTGAAACCTGTCATGGAGTATGGATAATAATAAAAACGCTTTTATTCACATAAATAGGAATACAAACAATTTTTTTCACATTTGTGAAGGAAAGCAGAAACCTGATAAGTGTGTATTCACGCCCTTATTTCAAAAAAATATTCAAGAACAAGGTAAGTTTAGAAGGGTGTAAAATGTTAAGTAAAATGTGAATTAATAAATATTTTAATAATAATATAAATATTATAATAAATTATCAAATATATAATATAAAAGAGTATATATTCAAGAACAAGGTAAGTTTAGAAGGGTGTAAAATGTTAAGTAGTAGGTATTTAAAAATAGCAACGTGAAGATCTTCCATTTTTCAATTATCGAAATAATGATGTACAGATCTACTAGTTTTGCTGACATTTGAATTGATTTATATTGATCAGTTATTTTATGTTTTCTGGAATACTGTTAATTTTGGTGCGAGAGGTAGGAGTAAGACAATTGCCTGATGATATTTTCGTTTCGGCATATAAGATATTTGTTGGGTACCGGGAGTGTTTTGAAAAAATTAATTTCAGGAATATTATCTGCATGACTTCCAAAGTATGGAGCTGAGTTTTTGGAGCTGAGCCCCAAACGAGTGGCTTTCAACTAGGGAATAAAACAGTGTTTTCGGTAAGAGTTCTTTGAGTTTCCTGAATTTATACAATATGGCTCTCAATTTCTTCAACAAATATGCTATATGTAGGTCCCATTTCATAGAGTATCGATAATTATGCCTAAGTACTTATGTCTAGGGTCTTCAAATGATAATTCATATTAAGTTGGTTGAAGGTCATTCTACTGGAGGAGTTACAGATGAAGTATAGTTAGGTGGTTTTTTCCGTATTCATGATTAGTAATTTAGAATCCAGCCATTGCTTAATAGTCAAGTCAACAAGTGCTTTTTGGACCAACTTTTTTCAGCAGTCTCCGAGAATTATGATCGAGGTGTCATTCGATTCGTAATGACATCTTGATGATTTTTGAAAAAAATTAAGTTCCGCTTGCAAAAATTGTAAAAGTTATTGACAATTAACTGAAAAAAAATTGTAGGAATTGTAGGATCAATATTCATAATTTTCCCAGAGGGATGAAAATACGGCCGAAAACAGGTACTCTGGCTTGGGCAAGCCCCGCCCACTTTGGACACTTTAACAATAAAAATTATTTAAGCATACTAAATATGAAAATAAAAATTGAAAAAGTTCAGACACTAACTGAATAGATGCATGAACAATAATCCGTTTGAAAAAAAATTGTATCACAATTTTTTAATTAGTTATTCAATAGTTAATTAATAATTTTTTCTGCTTGAACATGAACATTGCAAGTGTGATAATTGTTAAACTATAAATTTAGATTTTTCCTCTTGGGGCAATTCTTGAAAGGCTTCAGAATAGAACCCTGTTGGAAAATTGAAAAATTTAATTTTTCAGTTTTTATTAATAATTTCGTTGTTGCAAAATTAAATCTTACATAAATCATTGAAAAAATGTTTTTTTTCAAATATTATTAACGATCCGTTTTTATGTTATCAGAAACTGCATAGATATAATTTTTAAATTTTTTGATCTCTGATTGTTTAAAAAATTGTTATGCGTTGTTTATAAGATAATTGAATTTTTTTCTATGGAATTCCAAATTCTGATACAAATAATAATTTTGTTCCATAATAAAAAAAATGTATTGCTTAAAAACGCATTTGTTAATTAACAATTATTTTCTCCAACTTCTAATTAATATTAAGGAACCATTTTTTCTTTAAAAATCAGTATTTGTTTTTCTTTTTGATATAAAAAAATCATTTTATTTAATTTTCCATTGTTTATGCAATAAACAATTTGTTATAACAAATAAATTTTTACCTTATATTTTTTTTTCTATTCTACTTTCTGCCACAAAAAAACATGATTTTTTATTTTTTTTATTATTTTTTTTTTTTTTAAATATTAGTTCTCTGTAACTTTGTCATTCTTACCTGGTTTTTCATCCTAAAAATTATTATAATTTATAAACTAATCGAGATACGATGAAAATACTTAATTATCTATCCTCCATTAGACAAAAAAAATTGAAAAAAAATAAAAATGTTTTTTTTTTGACAGAAAGTAAATAAAAAAAAAATATAAGGTGAAAATGTATTTGTTTATAACAAATTGTTTATTGCATAAACAATGAAAAATTGAATAAAATGAAATTTATTTTTTTATATCAAGAAGAAAAACAAATAATGATTTTCAAAGAAAAAAAATGGTTCCTTAATATTAATTAGAAGTTGGAGAAAATAATTGGTAATTAACAAATGCATTTTTAAGCAATACATTTTTTTTTAAGAACAATTCTTCTTTTAAAAATCATTATTTGTATCAAAGATTGAAATTCCAAATTCCAAAAACAATTTCAATTATCTTATAAACAACGCATTTGTTTATAACAATTTTTTAAACAATTAGAGATAAAAAAAATTAAAAATTATTTCTATGCAGTTTCTGATAACATAAAAACGGATCGTTAATGATATTTGAAAGAACTTTTTTTTCTATGATTAATTTAAGTATTTAATTTTGCAACAACGAAAATTATTAATAAAAAACTGAAAAATGAAAATGTTTTGATTTTTCCAACGGGGTTCTATTCTGAAGCCTTTCAAGAATTGCCCCAAGAGAGGAAAAAAAATTTAAATTTATAGTTTAACAATTATCACACTTGCAATGTTCATGTTCAAGCAGAAAAAAAAATTATTAATTAACTATTGAATAACTAATTGAAAAATTGTGATAAAATTTTTTTTCAAGCGGATTATTGTTCATGCATCTGTTCAGTTAGTGTCTGAATTTTTAAATTCTTTATTTTCATATTTAGTATGCTTAAATAATTTTTATTGTTAAAGTGTCCAAAGTGGGCGCGGCTTGCCCAAGCCAGAGTACCCGTTTTCGGCCGTATTTTCATCCCTCTGGGAAAATTATAAATATTAATCCTACAATTCCGAAAATGAATCTTTTTTCAGATTTGGAAAATCTTTATTAGTTTTTGAGATATTTGCAAAAAACCAAAGCCCCCTTTTTTTTAGTTAATTGTTAATAACTTTTACAATTTTTGCAAGCGAAACTTCATTTTTTCAAAAATAATCTAGATGTCATTCCGAATCGAATGACACCTCGATCATAATTTTCGGAGACTGCTGAAAAAGTTGGTCCAAAAAGCACTTGTTGACTAGACTATAATTCGTGAGGATCCAGTTTCCGCAGTAACTCTCAAATCATTCCAGGTGTCCGCCCTCTAATAAAAGATAGCCGTGTCGTCGGCAAAACCTTTTATGTTATCATTATTTTCCAATGAGAATAACCTACTGATGATGATAACTAAGTTATCATCAGTAGGTTAACTAGTGAATCAGTGTGGTGAAGGGGTTACTTGTGCAATTTTTTGATTGTGTGACACCACAGCGTATAGCCAGTTTTCACCTATATTATGAGGTGAAAATTAATTAGTCAACTGACTTTCAGAATACTATACCTATATATCTGTGAATCCTATGATAATTTGTGCTGAGTGAGAAAATTGATTTTTTCATTTGAATGTCGCATTTCTATGATTTTTTTCAAACGAATTTTCTGGAATGAAAATTTTTTTAGTTTTGTATTCACCTGCAAGATCCAAATAATACTGTTCACCCCTTTTCAATGGTTCATGAGGAAGAGAATCCAATCGAGGGGATGGGAAGCTCCTAGTGTCTGGAAAGTAGTGGCAGCCGTACGGTGACCATGGCTTGGACTCTGGAATATCTGCAACATCTGGAAGCAAATTGAAAATGCGTATTTCATCTGGATTTTTACGTGAACACTTATTTAGGCGCACCGCGCACACATTTTTAGTGGACAGTGAATTAGGATGATTCGTCAGTGAACTCTGTGTTTAACCGAGCAAGAATAATATAGTCAGCTATTCTTCGCTGTCGTGCCCCGCTGTGTTTAGTATATGCAATTGTTTTGGTCAATGTGTATGTATAGGTAAGTCGTTTCATATATTTCTTATATATATATACAGGGTGGGGCACCCCATACGACACGGTCCCTGTAAACCAAACCATTAATTTTTTCGGGGATTTCTCCATTTCATTATATCTATATTGATTAAGGCTACGAAAGGAAATTATTTTGGAGTCAACAGGGTGGTTCAAAAAAGTGTGACATATCAAAGTTGTGTTTTTTTGAATGGAACACCCTGTATTTCGTTAGACTTTCGAATAGGCCAGGAAAAATAATATGATTTCATATGAGGTACTATGTACCCAACTATAACCGTTCTCGAGTTATTGATTTTTTTATGAAAATGCAAGGTACAATTGAAACTAAATAACATCGGAATGTATAGAAATCACCCCTTCGTATTCTGACCAAGCATAAAAGAGGTTTTGGGCTATTGATTTCGATAAAACCCGTTTCTCAATATTATACAGAATGTTCAAAAATCATTGTCACTTTTTTATAAATTCGGACAAAGATAACTTTGTTATTTCAAATAAAACACCATGTATTTTTTTGGTCTGAACAATATAAATTCGATTATCTTTCATTTCTTATTGGGGTTCCCTATACCTAACCTAAATAGTTTTTCAGATATTGGCTTTTCAAATAGTAGTTCTTATTTCAATGCATTCTTTGAATCAAGATAACTTTGATACGACATTTATTCAACTTGTTGACTTTTTTGACAGTTATTGTGTTTACGTTATTCAAAACATTCACTGAATTATTAGCGTCGAAAATGAAAACTTATCCAATTCAAGAGCGGATAGATATGATTTTAGCGATTAGTGAGTGTTTAGAGAATTGCTTTTGGCGTCGAGGGTGTATGCCCAAAATATCCATACGGAATCATCCAAACAAGTTGGTTTTCAAACGATCGCTACATCAATTTCGTAGGACTGGAAGTGTAGCTTATGAAAGGCAAATATACCAAAACCTATCATTGGAAATGAGAAAATGAATTTCTATTATGGGATCAATCATAGAAAACCTTCATACGAGTCAACGTAAGATCGAGAAAGATACAGGGATAAGCAGACGGAGCATTTCTAGGGTAATAAAAAATACAAATTTCACCCGTACCGTATTCAGATGCACCAGGAATTATATGAAATAGACTTCCATCGACGAATCGAGTTTTGTCTATGGGTTCTGGACAAGTTTAGTGAGGATGAACATTTTTTGGATTCCATTTTATTTTCTGATGAATCTACTTTTCATAACAATGGCTTAGTGAACAGACACAACTTCCATTATTATAGTGATGTGAATCTTCATTTTTTCCGCACTATAGATAACCAGAATAGATGGTCTGTTAACGTGTGGGGAGGAATTATAGGTACACAAGTTATAGGACCATACTTATTTTATGGAAACTTGAATGGTCAAATTTTTTTACCATTTTAACGAGATGATCTGTTTTAACGTGTGGGCAGGAATCCTTGGAGATTATTTAATAGGTCCATTCTTTTTTCAGGGAAGATTAAACGGAGAGAGAAATCGTCATTTTATTGAAGAACATTTTCCTATTTTACTGGAAGATGTGCCGCTTAGGCTACGAAATGAAATGTGGTTTATGCATAACGGCGCCCCGGTACATTTTAGCATCCAAGCGCGAGAATTTTTAGATCAAACTTTCGGCAACCGTTGGATAGGTCGGGGAGAGCCTCAACCATGGTCACCAGGCAACAGTTTGGATTTTTTTCTGTGGGTACATCAAAAATTCTTAATTTATCAGACATCTATCCAAAATGAAGAAGAATTAAGTAATCGAATAATTAACTCTTGTAGAACGATTCAAAATACTCCAGGAATTTTTCAAAGAGTGCGCGAATCAATGAGAAGAAGATTAGATGCGTGCATACAGGCAGGAGGTGGACATTTCGAACATTCATTTTGATTTATATCTAGTGTTCGGTTGTTTATTGTTGTTCAAAGCTTAGCGTTTGAAATGTTTCTATGTTG
The DNA here is from genome assembly GCA_018342105.1 of Gonioctena quinquepunctata. NCBI lineage: Eukaryota > Metazoa > Arthropoda > Insecta > Coleoptera > Chrysomelidae > Gonioctena > Gonioctena quinquepunctata. The sequence goes on from JAFIRS010004359.1 coordinate 10,118, forward strand.
AATTTAAAAAAAAAGTTTTCAAAATTGTTTCCCTTTTTGACAAACACATGCATCGATTAATTTAAATCGAAATATTTCGAAAACGGCTGCTTGTAGCAACTTTTGAAAATCATATATTTTTCACGTGAAACTGATAGAGGAATCGATTTTTTTACTAGAAAATGAGATACATACATGCACGACAAAGTTTTGACTGCCAAAAGAGACAGAGACCTGTAGGCGGCGCCCCCTACAATTAAGGGCCAAACTAAGATCAAATTTGAATTTCTCATATTAAAAAATCCCCAAATAGCAATTTTTGTCCAAATATCGACATTATTTTAAAAATTATTTACGAAAAACCAAAATAAAAATAAATGTTTAACACCCTGTATATAAAAAATGGAGGCCTTGCGGACCCATGCTTTTATGAACTTTTGACCTTATAAATAGCTGAGGAATCGTCCTGTAAAATATCGGACACCTGTTACATAACACCCTGTATAGGGTCACTCACGGTCGACGGTAGGTTAGATAACACCCTGTATAGGTCGTTGGTAGGTTAGACGTTCACGGAAAACGCGACATAAGATTAGTTTGAAAATTTTGTTTCTTGGGTAATTAGTTCTGCTCTATTCAGCGCTGCCCATTTGCATTTGAGTCTTTTTAAAGTTAGACACTTTAATTTTTTTTACAAACGTGAAAACTACGGTTGCGTAAATTGCTCTAGTAAAATCAGATGGAGACGAGTCCCCATTAAAGGGATAAACACACATGCACTGCGAACATGTGATTCGCCTGTCATCGTAGTGTTTACGTGTAATTTATTGTCGAGTTGAAAAGTTTCTTATATTCGTGATGGAGCAAGTGCTTGCAACTGGGTTTTTACCCATTACAAGCCACATTGTTTTTCCGAGAATCAGTCTGTAAAATAAATAATAGTTTGAAAAAACAAAAAAACACGCTTTTATAGAAAACCAGACTAAAAAAATAGAAAATAAGAAAAAAAATATTTTATTTAAAAAAAAGCGTGGGGTGCATGGTATCGCCACGGTGTGTAATGTACTATATAATTATTGATACCATGCACCCCACGCTTTTTTTAAAATAAATTTTTTTTTTCTTATTTTCTATTTTTTTAGTCCGGTTTTCTATAAAAGCGTGTTTTTTAGTTTTTTCATACTATTATTCATTTCCTACTTTCTAGTGTGGTTTATTTGAAAAAGCGTGTTTTTTTAGTTTTTATTATTTTTATTATTTTTTTGCAAATTAAAAAATGGAATGATCTTATTAAATTAGGTAATCATAATCTCCGACCCTAACAACCCCCACATACCAATTTTGAATAGAATCAGACCATAATCACAAAATTCGGCCGCCATTTTAAAGCCGCCATCTTGAATTTTTCAATTTTCATAAAAGAAATCATAATATTCGACCCCAAAAACCCCCTACATACCAATTTTGAATAGAATCAGACCATAATCACAAAACTCGGCCGCCATTTTAAAGCCGCCATATTGAATTTTCCAATTTTCACAAAAGAAATCATAATATTCGACCCCAAAAACCCCTACATACCAATTTTGAATAGAATCAGACCATAATCACAAAAAACCCCCGCCATTTTGAGCCGCCATCTTGAATTTTCCATTTTACAAAAATCATAATTTCGACCCCAAAAACCCCCCAAATTTTGAATAAATAGATAATCAACGCCATCTTGAATTTTCCAATTTTCACAAAAGAATCATAATTTTCGACCCCAAAAACCCCCACATATCAATTTTGAATAGAATCAGATCATAATCACAAAACTCGTCCACCATTTTGGAGCCGCCATCTCGAATTTTCCAATTTTCACAAAAGAATCATGATCTCCGACCACAAAAACCCTCAGATAACTTAATGCATTGTCACCGGAATTATGTACACCTGCCAGATTTCAAATCATTCGGACGTCTGGAAGTGGGTCAAAATCGCGCCCAAAGGAGTCGGTTACAAACAAATAAACAAACAAACAAACAAACAAACATACAAGTGAAGCTAATATGAAGCGTGTAAAAAGGAACAGCATTAGTGCATTCGTGTGTCAGGTACGGGAAGTAAAAAAAAGATTATTCCAGCATACATGCGAAAGTGGTTAACCAAGTAGCAGCGACAACAAATCTCTGTCGAACAAACAATTGATAACATTTCATAAAAACTTAATGTCTAAAAATATTTAAGAAATATGAATAAATATGAAAGAAATAAAAATGAATATATTGAAAATATTGTTTTTTTTTCTACATACATACATCTCCCAAATTTTTTTTTCATATCGTTCGTTTTCTGTCAGAATTTGAATGTGTATTACATGAATAATTAGTTTTCATTTGTTTCATTTATGCTTTTTCAGATTACTATAACTATTAGTATGAAAAAAAAATGTTTATATCAATGTGAAAATTTACCAGTAATATTTATTCAAAAACTTAAAAAAATTGACAATTGACCTTTTTTCTTTCCGTAGATTGATCGGAACGAAGCTGTTACAAGAACTTCTTGCACTTGCAGAGCGAATGCTCGTGGCGACTGTAAACACGTCTACGCAGTATTTTCATACATAAACGCTCACCGAGGGACGTCCACACATTTGATTTGAGGTTATTTGCGGCCAAATCGTTCATTGCCGTTCATTTATTATACGCGCACTTTCGACACTGGGTCTCTCTTTGATTCGAAGCTGTTACCCGCCGAATTACACAAACGTCGTTTTGACGTTTGCGACCGAAACATTTAACCTATCGTACTTTGTTAACATCCGTTTTATCAAAGCGGAAAATGCAGATAAGTGACACTATACGGACGAGTTCGCCTGATTCCGCCTCTGCGGCGCTGCACGCCCATGCTGTGAGAGTAGTAACTACTTTGATATTTTAAATGAGGCACCCTGTATATTATTGCATTTTTTGCTTTGCTTTCCAATTATTTTTGTGTGATACTTCCCTATGCCTATCTCCAGCAGTTTTAGAGAAATTAATTGATTTCCTTATTTTTTGTGCAAAATAAAGCTTCAATTAATAGTTATTTAATCAACTAGTGTAAAAATGGTGGCGATTAATGATCGAGATATTTCAACGTTAATGTTCGAGATCATCAATCGCCATTCTAATATACGAGTTGATTACACATTTTTTTCGTCGAACTCGTTCTTGGGGTCAACGTAAAATTTTCGATATCCATGTGCTTCAACTAGGAGGAGACTTACAATATTTGGATAGTATTTGAATTCGTGTATGTTTAGTTGCCTATACCACAATGATGCATTAATAGATAAATCGACCATTAATAGGTTATTAATGGTCTATTTCGGTGTATGTTTGGCTGCATATATCACAATTATGAATTGATAGAGAAATTGAACGTTGATAGGGATTATTAACGATCGATTTCGTGTAGACTAAACACACTCTTTAATATGGCCGGAAAATGTTTATTACTGCGGTATTTGGATTCGTAGAAAACTAAAATTTTGGGTGTAGTTTACCAATCTCCTGTGTATTAGTTATGTCTAAGGTAATTCGTTGTCAGTGGTAATATCTCTAGGACATTGATAATGGACGAGATAATTTTATGACAATCGAAAGCTCGTTCCTTGGTAACAGCCCGAAGCCGAGCTTCAGAAATTTGTCATAAAATTATGAGGCATTTGTCAATGTCCGAGGGATATTCGGCGGAAATTTTTTTGACGAAAAAATTTATAACTCAACACAATGAAACATTTATTTATTCATTAAAAGTACAGTTAGTGAGAGTACAATTATTAAAATTTAACTTTAAATTAAAAAAAAAATAACATTAGATTCGTTGCTGTTCTCTACTATAGAAGATATATTACCACGCGTAATATTTATGATCTTGTTGTGGTGTTCTTCATCGAGATCTAAGTATGGTTTTATAGAATTTTGATTGCTATGACCAGTAATTTTCAGCAATTGTTGTTCTTCTACACCACTTTTTGCCAATTCGCTAACAGCAGTTGATCTATTCGAGTGATTTGTTATCTTTTTGTCCTTTACATTCAAGCCAATTGCCTCAGCAGCAGATTTAGTCCATCCATTTATTGTATTTCTTCCAACAGGTACATTATCGTACCATTTGTCAGTTTCATATTTCCAGTGTCGATTTGGTTTTAAGAACAGTCGTGGTGTGGTAATATTGTCGCCTCGTTTTGATATCAGTTTATGAAAAAGACTTACAGGGCAACTTTGTCTTTCACTATTGGAAACCAACCATTTACTACTTGTACAGCTTTTAGAACCACCTTGGCACGTTTTACTGAACACCGGATTGTATTCAATGCGATTTGTTGGAGAGTCATCGTTATTTTTCTCGATTTGAAAAAAATCCACCAGATAAGCAACTGCGTCTCCTCCTTGCCACGCGAATTCTACAGCAGCAATATGATAAAATTTACGCATAAGACCTTCAGGAGTATTTTCATCCCATAGCAATATTATTTTGTTAACTTCAGACAAATTTAACGAAACTGAACTGGACATTTTACATGGATCTGCTTGTAGTGATTGCATCGCGGGCATCTCGGGCTGGTTAATAAATACTATATTGTTAAACGGGCCAATCATAATATTATAGTCATTATAGTACTTTTCTTTGCACGAAACGTTCCACATTGTCTTCACCGTTGCTTCTTTAAATTCGGTCTCGTCTTTCTTTGTCATATTGACCGCCCAATCTTTTAGTATCAACGTCAATTCTTCTAATGTTCATTTAATTCATATTCTCGTTCGCAGCAAAATTCCATAAATATTCCCCAAATATATTTGTGACTGTAGGTTGTATTTCTGGGAATTTTTATTTGATTAGCGCATTTATACTTTGAACATTCGCATTGCCAAAACGTGACATTTTGAAATTTATTTGGAATGAAGTTGTGTTTTCATAGTGATTGATAATTGCATTGAATGCAATTATCAGTGTAATGTTGACATGATTGGGTGAAATTGTTTCATATGACACAAAATGACAAAATTTGAATGTTTGTTAGAACTGTCAAAAAAATTTCTATTATACAAAAATTAACTCAAGAAGACTGCAGCCCCAGTCGAAACGCTGGCAAGGATTTAAACACCTCATTGGTGAATCCTCATTTTCAATACACGAACCAAATTCCCAAGAATCAACAAAATTCATAAATACTTCTGGTTCAATAAATTCTACACACTACAGAGAGGGCCATTGGAAACAGCGGGTGGGTAGAGAGAATCGGAGTATCAAAAACGCTCAGGCCCGTCAACTTCAATTTCGAGGGGGATATCGTTCGCGATGGAAGGCACCTGCATTACCGTTCATCCCTTGGTGCTGTGACCATCATCCCTAAAAATGTAAATGGCAACATATGGCAAGCGATACCTCATGTAAAAATAGTTTTCACCTGAACATCAAGCAACAACAAAAAATCGAATTCTGTCGATTCGTTTTCAAGATATTCAAAATTGATGTTGGAAAAATCACTAATTTATTCAATTAATAGACACCAGAGCAAGTGTTCAATAATTATCATTGTGAATGAATTGAATGTTCAAACTATCTACCACTGGTTTCCATACAATAATAAAAATTCTGTTGAAATTGATGAGACCTCACACTTTATAGCATTTCTGGCGTTATCCGCCGGCATTCGTCAACAATTCTACGTCGGAAAACTTCCAGAGATGCTGATTCCATTGTTTAGATTTTGTTTTTCAAGTGACCCCACAGAAAAAAGTCGAATGGGGTTGAATCGAGTTCAATCATTAAAATCAAAATTTCTGATAAGTTAAAATGAAAACTTTCAGTTTTAATCAATGGTTTATTATATCAAAAAAACTATACCACTGTATCTAAATAATGTTTGTTTTTGTTAATTGTACTTGTACAAAAAAACTAATTTTGCAGCATTTTCCGTTCCCAATCGATTTCTGAGTTTGGATTGGACTAAACCAAATTTTGAGAAAAATTATCTCGACTGATGCGGAAGGAGCAGCAATACCAAATAATTGTCTAATTTTTAATAATGGATATATTTTGTTGTGACTTCCACCAATCTATAGGTTTTACATTCTGAAGGAAATCATCATGGAACATAATATCAGCAAAAGGTTCTGATCTGGCAAGAAACTTGATTATGAGTGGTAGTAAACCACTATTTGGATATAATTCTTCAACAGCTTCAAAGCAACATGTTTTCACTCTCTGTTAGTGTAGTGAGTTTTTGTTGGGATAAGAAGATATGCCAACAAATGATATGGGGTTTATAATATTTTCAATTAATTCACAACATCTAAAAGACAGGTACTGTTTGTTTGTAGTCTATCTATCTAAGTATTGTTAGGTATTCTTCGACTTATCTTTTTTAGTGAATGTTTGAAATTTTTCCTCTTATAATATTATCAATTTCGTTTTTGTTCTCTTCAGCAATTCTGAAAAGTATGGGCCATGACTCAACAAAACCTTCTAAACAATCGGCAAGCGAATTCCATCTGACATCATTTGGCAAAACTTGTTTTTTGCCTCCATCTTTGGCGTATGCTGCAGAGGCAAAATGGTTGTTACAGAAGTATTTGGCAATGTAAACATGTTCTTTAATATTATCGATCCTTAAATAGTAAATTTAAAATATGTGCAGCACAACCATATGTAATAAGGTTCAATTCAGTAGTAGATGTTTTTATTGGATGCCGCATTGCAACCATATTAGCTGCATTATCTGAGACAAAACTAGATAATGTACAGTAATATTCGGTTTTAAGCATGTTTAAGAGTGCTTTTGCAATTTCTGTTAAATATACAGAAGTATGTGGATTCCCAGAAGTATCTAGAGTATCTACAAAGAAGGAAGATCCATTTTCTGTTGTAACCGTTGCACAGAATATCGGTTCATTATGCACATTGGACCATCTGTCAAGTGAGAGACACACAAATTTTCTCGACAAGTTTTCAAAGCATTTGATTTTTTCTTCATTATAAATTTCATCAAGCAATTTATTAGAAACATCATATCGAGAGGGTGGTACGTATCCAGGCCGTAAAAGAGCTATATCTCTTTTTACTACCGGTTGCTCCATACAGTTAAAACTGCTGTTTGTAGCGTAGAGGGCTCTGGCAATATCAATATTGTCTTTAGTAGATTTGCTAGTGCGTACGACAAAAGATGACAAAGATCCAGAACTAGAACTTGTTGGCCTTGTTTCTGACACGGCTTTTCTTTTCCTACAATCTGGACTGTAAAGGTTGAAATAGAATAGAATAGAATTTATTGATGCAGTAAATACATAAATAATGTTTGCATACGTCAACTCAATGGTAACACATAGTCGTAAATATTAAAAAACAATATATGATAACAATATGGTCAGTAACATATAACATAAATACAGAACATAGTAATACAACAATATATAATTATTAGACAGACGACGAATTAGATAAAGAGTAGAAATAATTAAAATATTCTTCAAATGTGTAGAAGGCATTTTGTAAAAGTATATTTTTAATTTGTACTTTAAAAGTGTTTATACTCATGTCAAGAGTCTGAAACTCATTAGGTAATACATTAAAAAATCTTAAAGATAGACATAAATAAGAGTTCTGCGATTTACTTAGTCTATATTTGGGTAGCCTTAAATTTGTTTTTGCCCTAGTATCGTGGTAGGGTATATCTTCCTGCTTGGTCAATTTATTTTCATCTTTTAAATTTTTGACATAACACAAACATTCGTATATGAAGCAAGATCGCAGAGTTAATATATGGAGATTTTTGAAGAAGGGTTTACAATGATCATCATATTTGGCATTTGCCATTATTCTGACAACTTTTTTTTGTAATTTGAATATTATCTCTAAATAACATGATGAACCCCATACTATCAATCCATTGAGAAGTACTTGGTTCCAAGTACCATCATTTAAAAAAGACAATATTTAAAGTTAAAGCAACAAGCGAAATCTTCAGTAAAAGTTATTTAAAAAAATCAAATTCAACACCCTGAATCTCCATTTCCGGACATAAGTTTATTTGGCAAATTGGCTTATTTTCTTAAGTTCTATGTTAGGTTAAGAAAAAAGCATCAACTTAAAAATCATCCTGCATTCTGTATATCTTTGGAAAAATATAATAAAAATAAAATTTAACGGAACAAAATTTATTATATGCTGTTTGTGTACTTACAACTGATGCATTGTCTTTATCGATTTGTGTATTTGTTTTACTACACTTTTGCCAGTGAACTTTCATCCGTTCGACAAGACCTTGCATTTCATGTCTACATTTTTTGCATATAAGTAGCTCTATTCCGAGATTTTCCTTCAGTGCTATTAGATTTTTCAAAAAAATGTATCCAGATAGGGTTTTTTTCCTTCCACTTCTATGCAGATTTGATATTGTTACACTATTTGCAGTTTTTTAGGTAACCTTTAGAAATTGAAAGCAGAAATCACGGCTTATTAGATAATGCGAGTTAGGAGGGATGCATCTTTATATAAACAGTGGCATCTTTATATAAACAGTGGCATCTTTATATAAACAGCAAACATAAACACTAAAAAACGACGGAAAAATGTTACTAACAGGAAGAAAAACTGTTGTATTCATATTATATCTTAGGATTGATTACGATTGTCAAAGAAGTTTTCACTCTGGTCGTGCGGTCTTGAGCACACACTGTTTTTTTAAATTCATATAACGTTTCAAAAAAATATATTGTCGATTTATTACGTAGTTCATCCATTATCAATTGCAGAAGCATAAAAAACAAGTTTTACAGTCTTGAGGCGGAATCCTTTGAGTAGCAGAGGCGGAGATAATTTTATTTAAATATTTTAAAAATACGTTAAAATAAAAAAATATGCCATAAACTAGGAAGTGTGTATCAATAGGCAATCGGATCATCATAATTTCATTTTCCCTTGGTCGAAAAAAAGGCCATATTTTCCAACAAAACATATCACAACTATAGAATATTTTGAAACCTATTTCGATCCCAGACCAGAGACCCTACTGGCTTTAATGAATTCAGACCTCCTGAAACACATCATTGGCTTGCGGTCCGTTTTAATTGGCTGCTGAAGAAATTGACAGCTTGATTACTCTCGTTTCGGACGTCCATCGTCTTAATGGATTTAAAAGGTTTTCACGACGTTTTGAATGCTTGTATCTGCAATCGTCTTCAGGTGAATACTGACAAGTTTAGGTGCTACTTACCAATTTATATGACTGCCGGTGCAATGATGCGTGTAATCCCGCCATGTGCAGTGGTGCGTGTAATTTCGCGCGGTGTGGTGGTGCGTGAAGTTTCGCGCCTCTGCAGCCCGCCAGAAAGAGCAAGCAGTGGTTTCCATACGTTCTTGATCTCAACGCTTGGTTGACTAAAGGCGTTATTAGCTTCGATGTAGACGGCCTCTTTGAACTTTCGTTTGAACCAATGCTCCTCCACTTGCGTCGTCCCATAGAACTCGATGGTGCTCAGTCCAGGCGTGGTCAGCGATTCCTGATTTTGACGTTTCTCCACGTTGAGTCCATTTCTTGTGCTCATCCAATCTTACCGATAACGGCCTCTTTGTCTCTCCAATGTAGGAATCTCCGCATTCACATGGAACTTTATAAATGCAATTCTTACTGATTTCATTTTTGTTGTCAGGTTTGGTCTTGGTCAGGAAACTCGTAAAGTACTGCCGGATTGAAAGCAGCTCTTGATGTTGAACTTGTTTCCGATCCTTCTGATCTTCTCGGAGACACCTCTGATGTACGGAAGGCAGATCACTGTGCTTTGTTGTTGGTCTTCAGATGTCTTCGTTTTCTGGAGTTGTTTCAATACTTCTCCTAGGAGTTTCTTGGGATATCCATTCCGGTGGAGGTCCTGTCTGATGTGGTCTAATTCGGCATCTAGTGACTCCTCGTCGTTGCATATGTGCGTCACTCTCTCTACCAATGTTCTCACGATCCCTCTCTTTGTCGAACTCGGATGGTTGGAGCTGTAACTGAGGTACTGCCCTGTGTGTGTCTTCTTTCTGTAGACAGAGGTGCGGATTTCATTTTCTATTCTCTCAAAGTTCACATCGAGGAAGGGTAAGGCACTGTTGGTTTCCATTTCCATCGTGAATTTGATCGAATCCCTGATTCTGTTAATTCTTGAGGAGGAATCCTGGAGATGTTCATCTCCGTGATTCCATTGCACCGGCAGTCATATAAATTGGTAAGTAGCACCTAAACTTGTCAGTATTCACCTGAAGACGATTGCAGATACAAGCATTCGAAACGTCGTGAAAACCTTGTGAATCCATTAAGACGATGGACGTCCGAAACGAGAGTAATCAAGTTACCACATCGTCTACAACCTTCAAACAAATAGACAGCTGTCACTCAAACCCACGTTGACTATCGGCTCTTTTGATCTCCTTTTAATCTTCCCTCCGCCGACGGAGAATGTTTACGAGTAGTACACGTTATTTTTCGTTCCGATTCTTCGCATATACGCTCGTGTTAGCGAAGTTAATTTTTGATTTGCTTCCTATAGAAACAGGTTCTGCAATTGAAAATGGTTATAGTTTACCTGTTTGACGCGAACAATGGAAATATCAAGTCAAATTCCCGCATCTTGAATTCATTCACTTGAGCTTCACATTCTATTTTCAGATATGAATCAGTTAAACTGGAACGAATGCCAACTAACGAACGAAAAACCCGGTACAAGAAAACCCATAAACCACTGCGTATATATGGAGAGCAATATAAATTATTTCGATTTGGAATGGTTCATCAAAATAATATAATTTTAATGGGAAAAGGTTGGTTTGTTGACAATAAAAATGATAATGAAAAAATATACACAGGAATCATCGAACTATGATTTCATAACTTATAATATTGCTGGAATAAACAAAACACCCACCTTCTTTGAAATTTATCGGGTACCTTCTGTACAGTGAGATGATGTAGTTTTATTAGGTACTAGAAATATTTTAAAGCATTGTCATAAATTCAAATTTTCACAATCATAAACGAGAAATTCACTGTTGTGGAAATAAATGGATTTTCATATAATTAATTAGTCAATGAAATAGAAGAATATGGAGAATTAAATCAATGAGTGGCTTTCGTGTTCAATGGGAAAATGCGCAAAAATGGTATCAAACTTAAAATTATGTTCATAAAAAACCGAAAATAGTCCTTCGTCAAACCAGCAATTATAATAAGTATTATCCCCAGAGGAGACATGCAATTCCATCACAAATCAATTGTCTTTATATAAACACCAAGTATAATCCATTAATTTGGAACAGATAAATATTTGTAGCTGCTTGTTGCTTGGAATGATTGACAGGTATCACACATTGGAGAATGTATATATTTATTTAAATGATGTATACAAAATATCTCAAATGAAAAGTATCTTCGAAGACGTCTCAGAGTTCTGTTTTCTCCGTCATCTTGGATATGCTATTCTAATCAGTTTACAAAAAATGGTTCAAATAGAATTCCGTACATTTATCACCCATAATATGACGAGTGCTCAAATTATTTCCGGAAATGTCTCAAATATTTTAAATATTATTCCGAGTCAAAAAGGAATATTCCAATTTTATTTAAAATAAAATTGAAGAACAATCCTGACTTTTTATTGTTTCTGGTTCTGCTCCAGCGATTTTTAAGGTTTCGTGCACTCCTACATATTCCATGTCATGCACACCTTTTCAATTAATTCGTCGAAAAGTTAGAAACGTTTTTAGGGTAAATTGATCTCTCAAAGTATTCTAATTGACTTTTCGGTGCAGTTTTTTTTTTGTTGGTAGGCGTTGGGAATGGATTGGCGTTTTCGTGGCAGTTTTCCTTCCGTGGCCCATCAGGATGACTTCCTATGAAAAATTACACCGACCGGCGTTACATGAGAATGAGCCATCACAGTAACTTGTCACAGTAACTTGACTATAAAAAAATCGCGGCAACTTTATTGGATAAATATAAAAAATTGGAATGTAATATGAGTATAAAACTCCACTTTCTAGATTCACATCTGGACCGTTTTCCTGAAAATCTTGGTGATTTTAGTGAAGAACAGGGAGAACGGTTTCATCAAGACATCAAAACTATGGGAACAAGGTATCAAGGTCGATGGAATGTGAATACGATGGCTGATTACTGCTGGTCACTGAAGCGTGATATTCCTGATAATATTCACAAAAAAATCACACCCAGACGTAATTTTACACAAAAGCGTAAAAGAAATCACTCTAAATAGTCCCATAGTAATGATTGTACTTGATATTTTTTTCATAAATGTTTGAATATACGTATTTGTAACATAATAATTGATTTTTTATTAAAATTTCAAAATAAACTTATTTTTTCCTTTTATAGAAAAACCTGATGTGATTTTAATTTGTCGGCCAGTATTATCGGTATACGATTTGTTTGAGTTAAAATGAACTACAAATGGCTCTCGTTTTCGTGACAGTTTTTCTTCCGTGGCTCATCAGGATGACTTCCTATGAAACATTATCGGTATATGATTTGTTTGAGTTAAAATGAACTACAAATGGCCTCGGTCTCGGATCAAATGACGACTTAATGCTTATTTCCCGGACCTAAATACAAATGAGCTTGTCTCGGATATGCTGGAAAGGCGACTTAGGTCAAGAATTGGCTCAATTTGCCTCAAGAAATCATCGATAACGTTATCAGAACTATAGGAAGACGGATGGCTGCAGTCATAAGTTATGGAGAATAATATAAAAAGTTTTAGAAAACTGTAAAAATAAAATAAACTAAAAAGTAAGAAACAAGTTAGGTGTTGATTGCTATCATCGTCTTATTGAGTAGACAAGTCTTTTTATTTGATATGTTAGATATTCCTGTTTATTTAGTTCTATTGAAATCTTCCGGCAGTTTCAGATTAATAACGTTATAATTCAATTCAAATGCCGTGGTCATGCGTATTTTTTATTCTTGATTGATGCCAACTCCATTGTTTTTATTTGTCTATCAGATTATATTTTTACAAGCTTTTATTTAACTTGCTTCGTTCGTATGTCATTCGTTCGTTCTGTCATTATTTCCGGTTCAAAATTTGTAATCCATTTTTGGAGCACTTGCTGAAATCCTGTTGAGCTGAAATTTGGCAGGTGTACATAATTCCGCTGACAATGCATTAAGAAATTTTTATTAGAGAAAAAACAAAATGGCGACTCCAAAATGGCGGACGATATTTGTAATTATGGTCCGATTTGATTAAAAATTGGTATGTGGAGGTTTTCGGAGTCGGAGATCATGAATTTTTTGTCAAAAGTTATAAATTCAAAATGGTGGCTCCAAAATGGCGGAGGAGTTTTGTGACTATGGTTTGATTCTATTCAAAATTTGAATGTGGGTGTTTTCGGAGTCGCAGATTATGAAGTTTTTGTCAAAATTTATGGAATTGAAATGGCGGCCCTTGGAATTTTTGTTACAGAAAAAAACAAAAAGGCGTTACACGATGGCGGACGAGATTTAGGTTTATGGTCCGATTCGATTCAAACTTGGTATGTGCGGGTTTTCAGAGTCGAGGATTATGAATTTTTCTTCAAAATTCATAAAATCAAAATGGCGTCTCCAAGATGGCAATGATCTCTGTGTTTATGGTCCGATTCTATTGAAAATTAGTATGTGGGAGTTTTCGGGGTTGGAAATTATGAATTTTCTATTAAACTTCACAAATTCAAAATGGCGGACGAGTTTTGTAATTATGGCCCGATTTGATTCAAAATTGGTATGTCGAGGTTTTTGGGGTCGGAAATTATGAATTTAGTCGAAGATAATAATTATGGAAGAATTTAATGGGCATGAATGTTCATCTTGTGACAGTAGAAAATGAAAATATATTTAAAATCCGCGCTAAAAAATTGCTATGTGACGGACACGACCGTCAACGACGTCTGTCCTCACGAGCCTGACGCGTTCGGTAGCTATAGTGACATTCGATTTTATTAGAATTATTTTTTTTGCACTGAATTTGTACCTCATTTGCACCTTATTGGAGTTATTATTAATATATGAGATTCTAAAATTAATGTCTTTCTAATAGCACAAACAGGTGGGGTGGTGATTCTATTGTTTTTACACGATTGATATTCGGAACTGCCGATATAGTCTGATCAACAAGTGCTTTTACGTTTCCTTAAAATTAGAGTTATAACTCGAAGTTTAAAATTCCGAGTTATAGGTAAGTCGGAAATTTGCTGATTTGCTTTTTTCACGACTACGCCTACGCCAAAAGGAAGGGTTATGTTTTTGGCAGTCTATGTATGTTTGTATTTACGAATGTTCCACCGTAGCGCCGAAACTACTCTTACGATTTTAATGAGTGAGGTGTCAATCGATTCGTTATTATGGTGCGGGTAATATAGGTTACATTTTATACGATTAAAATCAATATGACGGATGTTATATAAAAAGTGGGGATCTCTGAATTTTTTTTTGCTATCGTTTCGAGTGGGATGTCAAATGAAAGAGGAGACAATTCTGATTTCATGAACATAAATACCTATAGTACAATATTAAATAAAAAAAAATTACCAAGCGACAGAAAAACAGTTTTATACTATACAACTGCTTTTTGGACCATTATTTTTCTATGGAAACGGAAAATTATGAGTGAGTGAGAGTGTCATTTGATTCGTAATGGCATTTAGAAAAAAGTTTAAAAAAACTCCCGTTTGCAAAAATTATAAAAGTTGTAAACAATTAAATTTAAAAATGAGGGGTTTGGTTTTTCGCAAACATCTCAATTTCGAATTTCCTAAAGAACTGTACCACCAATATTTATAATTTTAATCGAGCGGTGAAAATACAGGTAAAAACGGGTGGTTCGGTTCGGTCACTTGGAATGAAAAAATTCAGGTATTTTCTAAATACATAAATAAACAATAAACCGTCGGCAAAAAAAATGTACTGCAATTTGTCTATTAGTCATGCTTTTATTAATTACCAATTCATAATAAGTCGAACATTAACATAAAAAGTCTGATAATTGTTAAAATAAGACAATAAAATTTTCTTGGAGCTATTCTTCAAAGGCTTAAAAAACGATCCCCGTTGGAAAAATAGAAAAATAGTAATTTTACAATTTTTTATAAATAATGTAAGACATTGAGAAATGAAAAACATGAATAAAGCATTGATATTTTGTTTTAAATATTTTTTGTTTTTTTTTTTAAAAAAAATTTTTTTTTTTTTTTGCAATTGTTTAAATAATCATTATGGACAAAGCATTGTTCATAAGATTATCAATTTTTTTTTGAAACCTAATCATTAATAAAAATTATGACTTGAAAAAAAATGGTTTGAAAAAAATAGGATTGCTTAAAATCGCACTTGTTAATAACAATTTTTTTTGCCAGTAAATATCAATATTAAGGAACCATTTTTTTAATATTATTTCTATTGGCGTTATATTTTTTTATTGTACAAAATAAAACAATAACAACAATGGGTCGTTTTTGTTTTTTTTTTTATTTTCTCTTTTTAACTTTACCGGTCGCACCTGGTTTTTTATCTTTGTAATGAATATAACTTATAAACTATTGGATATACGACAAGGACATCCTGACCTTTTTATTCTTCATTAACCAATGAACAAATTAAGCTTCCAATCGAAGCTCTAACTCAATTATTTATTTAATATCTTTAAATTATTTATAAAAATATTTAGGGAAATTTTTGTTTAGGCTTTAAAGTTTGAATATCTAATATACTATTACAGACTATTACAGACTATTACAGACAACAAACAAATTGAAAAAGATAAACGCCATGTGAAGTGGAATAAATAGAAAAATCGAATTAAACGGTTTTCTTCACATAAAAGATTCAATATGAATTGAACCAGAAAATGGTAGATCTCAGGTGAAAAACAACTACTTTCCTGGCAAATGCCACGCAGAACGTTGAATGATATTCACCTGAAAATCCATGCATACCTCCATATAAATGGACATTTAATGCAAATGTTTCTTTCTGATAAGCTCGATTATGTTTAATTTATGTCGTGTTCACCTAACAATCCGCATACCGGTTTCAGGCTTTTTTGGCCCTCATCAGTACGGAGTAGTCAACCAGCCGAAGGTCCGAAGAGCTCTGGCTGAAGCGAGACACAACATAACCAAAACCATCATCGAGTCTATAACACCTATAGGTACGCCGGAAAAGAAAACTTTTAACTGGCGGTACCTAGTGACAGAAAGAAACACTCCGAAAATGTCCCACCTCGATAGGTTTCTAAATAAAAGATTCCTTCTCAGTAGGAGTGGCAAGCCCGACTAGCATATAGTGAAAGATAAACGCCATGTGAAGTGGAATAAATAGAAAAACGATTAAACGGTTTCTTCACATAAAAGATTCAATATAAATTGAACCAGAAAATGGTGGATCTCAGGTGAAAAACAACTACTTTCCTGGCAAATACCACGCAGAACGTTGAATGATATTCACCTGAAAATCCATGCATACCTCCATATAAATGGACATTGAATGCAAATGTTTCTTTCTGATAAGCTCAATTATGTTTATTTTATGTCGTGTTCACCTAACAATCCGTATATCGGTTTCAGGCTTTTTTGGCCCTCATCAGTACGGAGTAGTCAACCAGCCAAAGGTCCGAAGAGCTCTGGCTGAAGCGAGACACAACATAACCAAAACCATCATCGAGTCTATAACACCTATAGGTACGCCGGAAAAGAAAACTTTTAACTGGCGGTACCTTATCAGAAAGAATGCATGGATTTTCAGGTGAATATCATTCAACGTTCTGCGTGGTATTTGCCAGGAAAGTAGTTGTTTTTCACCTGAGATCTACCATTTTCTGGTTCAATTTATATTGAATCTTTTATGTGAAGAAAACCGTTTAATTCGATTTTTCTAAACAAATTGAGCTTTTGGCTGAAGCTATGACTCTATCATTTTATAAATTATGAATAAAAGTATGTAAACATAAAAAAAATTATCAGAGTTTATTAGCCTAGGTGTCTTATCATCTAAAAGTAATTTAGACATGTAATTTTAAGAACTTTATTGATTCATAACATCTTTACATTAAACAATATTTTTTTATCTATTTCTGTGCATTTTTGGGTAATCTTTTGGAACATTTTTTTGGTGGTGGCTCATAATTTCCTGTTTCTCCGCCAGTTTCTTAATCTTAATGATAGAGAAGAACTACCCACTTCTCAAATAATGAGCGTGCATAAAGTATTTTGTTTATTGATGAATGAATGGGATATATTGTATTTTCCATTACCTGGGTAATTTGAAAAAAAAACGGAATTCATATAAAAATTATTATAAATAATATAAAGGGCAAGCCGAAAAAAATTTTGCTCGATATATTTTTATTAATAAGAGCAAATTTTTAATAAATAATAGAGTTAGGACTTTTTTTTAGTAAATTTCCTGATCTTTTTGGATTTTTTCCAATTATGGATATCTGCAATAGTTTTTGAGATATTTGCTAAACCAAATCCTTCTTTTTTTTTACTAAATTGTTTATAACTTTTGCAATTTTTGCAAATGGGAGTTTTTTTTCTATTTTTTTCTAAATGCCATTACGAATCAAATGACACCTCACTCATAATTGTCCGTGTCCATAGAAAAATAATGGTCCAGAAAGCACTTGTATAGGTAGTATAAAATTGTTTTTCTGTCGCTTGGTAATTTTTTTTATATTTAATATTGTACTATATTTATGTTTATGAAATCAAAATTTTCTCCTCTTTCATTTGACATCCCACTCGATATACAATAGCAAAAAAAATTCAGAGACCCCCTACTTTTTATATAACATCCGTCATATTGATTTAAATCGTATAAAATGTAACCTATATTACCCGCACCATAATAACGAATCGATTGACACCTCACTCATTAAAATCGGAAGAGTAGTTCAGGCGCTACGGTGAAATATTCGTAAATACAAACATGCATAGACTGCTAAAAACATAATCCTTCCTTTTGGCGTAGGCGTAGTCGGAAAAATGGAAAAACAGCTAATTTCCGACTACCTATAACTCGGAATTTTAAACTTCCGAGTTATAACTCGTAATTTTGAAGGTAAACGTAAATAATCTCGAAAATGAACGAAAAATAAAAATATCTCACCTTTTCCCGGCGTCTCCTCGAACTTCACCTTGCTCTTCGAGCGTTTCTTGCCCCTCAGTTTCTTCTCTTTCTCGGTTACGCACTCGTCAAGAATGTCCAAAATTTCGCGGAGGTTTTTACGCAACGCTATATCTCGCGCGGTCTCACCCTGTTTATTACGTACACTTTTATCACAACCGGCTTCGAGCAATATCCTTGTCAGTTTTCGTCTGCCCATGGCTGACGCGATATGCAGAACGGTATCACCATTTTTGTTTTGTTCAGACACTCGGCACTGCGCGGATATGAGGATGCGTGTTACCCCCGCGTGTCCATACCTGCAAATAAATTCAGATCAAATACGGTTTTTCCTTCCAATCCATCTACGATAATTTATTACGAGGTTTTCCCTTTAGTCCTGAGGCAAATTGATCCAATCAAATGGCCAAACTTTGAAACAGAACCAATCAGAATCGTTTTATACTGATAAAACGTCTTCTCGCCGTTTTATACAGATAAAACCACCAGTAGATTCGAGATTGTCTTGCGATAAAACCACACTATGTCCTGTCATTATATGTCAACGCCTTCAATTCATATATTATATATGATTCAAATCCTATAAGGAAACAAGAAATGCAAAATTGATCAAGTAGAGGATTTTGAGCTCACTACACAGTGATTTGATATTGGAATTCAAATATATATATATATATATATATATATATATATATATATATGGAAGTGGGAATTTGTGTCCGAGAGAAATAGATGAAAAAGGAAATTGTGGCATATTTGAAAAATTATTAAATTAAAGAAAATAAAAACATTCTTAAGTGGGAGTCGAACCCACGACCTTATGATCTCTAGCCATACGCTCTATCAACTGAGCCATTCGAGGACATAGGAATCGACACACACTTGTGAATAATTTCCTTCCATAATTTAATGAGCATGTTAGAATGAATCGTAAATCGAAAGTAGTTATCAATGGCCGTCGAGACCCGATTTACGATTCATTCTAACATACACATTAAATTATGGAAGGAAATTATTTACAAGTGTGTGTCGATTCCTATGTCCTCGAATGGCTCAGTTGGTAGAGCGTATAGCTAGAGATCATAAGGTCGTGGGTTCGACTCCCACTTGAGGATGCTTTTTTCTTCAATTTAGAATTTGTCCAATATGCCACGATTTCCTTTTTCTTTATATACATATATATATATATATATATATATATATATATATATATATATATATATATATATATATATATATATACTTTTCCAGCCTTAAATGAGCCAAGTAAGGTGAATCATTCAATACCCATATTCTCAGATAATCAAGAAATGATGTGGAGTTGTGGTTAGGTAACAAGACTGTCACGCAACGTCGTGCGCGGTTCGTACTTGGATGGGTGACCACTTGGGAACACCAGGTACCGTCCCATCCTTTTTGCAATTTTTTTTAATGATCATAGATAAAAAAATGATCTATTCAATATTTCGATAATCAATGAAAACCAATTTTAAACAGACTGTCACGCGATTCGATTCCCAGCAGTGGATCTGTTTTTTTTGTCAAAATCAGTTCCACATACAAAATATTTTATTTCATTGTGAAAAAATTATATGTTTTTCAAGTTTTTGAGTGGGTTCAAGAGCAGTGAATAATCGATTTAGGATCGAGAAGAATCGTTGTAACGTTGAAAATTCGAATATAACATGAATTCTGGTATTTTTATTCAGTTTTAAATGTGATTCGGGAAATCAAATATCATTTGTGCTAGAGAATTTTATCACATTTTCTTAATTTTCCACCAAGCATTTTTCGTCTAGGAAATTTAACTCGTGCAATTTGTGGCCTTATTATCAAAGATTTAATAAGATAATATGACCGCAAATCGCACACCGTAAAATTTCCAGGCAAATTGCTTCCTCGAAAATTTGGGAAAAAAAATAGCGATAAAACCCCTAGCACTTATGATATTACCCTCGATAAAACAACCCAGTGCGTTCACCATATCTTTGTAATGTAAATTATTTTTTAACCGACCAAAAAATGGAGGAGGTTCTCTAGTCGACGTGTATATTTTTTTATGTATGACTCATAAATTTCTACAGAGTGGTTCGATTATTTTTTTATCGGATTTGAAAAAAAAGTTCACCCCTAAGGGTAGGAAAACAGGGGATTGGTTGTTCACCCACTGAATTTCATTACATTATTTTTTAACCGACCAAAAGATGGAGGAGGTTCTCTAGTCGACGTGTATATTTTTTTATGTATGACTCATAAATTTCTACAGAGTGGTTCGATTCTTTTTTTATCGGATTTGAAAAAAAAGTTCACCCCTAAGGGTAGGAAAACAGGGGATTGGTTGTTCACCCACTGAATTTCATTACATGTTAACCGATTCAACAATTTTTTATTGAATAGGGTTAGTCCCATCTAAATTTGAAATCCACCCCTAAGAGTAGAAAAATAGGGGATGATTGATTTTTCTTCTGTGAACCGATCTGTTGATACTTGCAACACATATGTAGTTCTGAAAGACATTACAACATAATGCAGACCTGGAGTTAATCAAGTAGTTAGTAATTAGAAGATTTTAGCCACAAAAAAAAACTTTTTAACAAAAAATCAAACTGACGAAAAAAGAAACTGAAAAACGTAAAATTAAATAAACCATTACCATTACCATTAATAACCTGTAAATGGTCGATTTCTCCATTAATGTATAATTGTAGTATAGGCAACTGAACATACACGAATTCGAATATTATTCAAATTCCAAATCATATTACCTTTGCGCTGTCAAATTTATGTATTTTCAAATCCAACTATTCTAAGTTTCCTCCTAGTTGAAGGAAATGGATATCGAAAATTTCACGTTGACCCCAGGAACGAGGTCGACAAAAAAAATTTGTAATCAACTCGTATATTAAAATGGCGATTTAGCTTGCTTGCTTGTTTCACATGGCTCTATCTTTACAGATAATTAGCCAGCTTCGGAAATCTACATCACCCCAGAACGTATTATGTAGGCTTCGATTTCCCTTCGGAAGGCAAACGGGATTATCTCACTCTGAGTGCACGAATGCACAATACTTTCACAACATTTTTTTAACTTTTCGATGCACGTGTGTACAAAAACTAACATTAACCTGACTTCCTCCCACGACACCAGGAAGTCAAATCCCGGCGATTAATGTTCTCGAACATTAATAGGCTCGCTTCGCTCTCGCGTCAAAATATCTCGATCATTAATTGCCATCATTAATACAGTAGTTGAATAAATAACTATAAAGAAATAATCTAAACGCCGCGCCGCGCTGCGCATCTCGCTGCCATAATTTTACGTTTTACGTAATGAATTTGCTCGTTTGTTTGTGTGGCACCAACTCAAAATCAGTTACTTACTTCAGTTTAGGAGCTTAGTTATAAGGACTAAAAAGGTTTAGGGGAAAGTGGGGTAATTGCGAACACTTAAGGGAAAAGTAGAATAAAACAAAACCGAATGAAGTTGCAACTGCTATTTATTGTTCAGTCTTTACTCAAATAAAATCAAATTTTCATAAAAAAAAACCCACAGCATGTTGGGAAATTACGGATGCTAAGTGTGTAATCACGGACATACTCTAATTGACGTAAAAATCACATAAAAAGCCCTACGAAGTGCTTTCTTCACTCGTGCACTTCTCATGGACCCATAATTTACATTTATAACATGATATCCAATCTTTGAAGATAATATATAATTATAGTTCAACCATTTTATAATTATAGTTCAACCATTTTCAATTCAATTTCTATAGGAAGCAAATCAAAAACTCTCTTCGCTAACAATAGAATATGCGAAGTAACGGAACGAAAAATAATGTGTACTACTCGTAAACATTATCCGTCGCCGAACGGAAGATCAAAAGAGCCGACAGTCAACGTGGGTTTGAGTGACAGCTGTCTAGTTCCACACCAGATTCGCCTGAGCCAATCAAAACGGACCGCAAACCAATGATATGCTTGTAGGTGTGTCCATACGTTGAGAGGCCGAGAAACTAATAATAATATATTTGTGTTTGAAGAGGTCTGAATAAATAAAAGCCAGTAGCATCTCTGGTCAGGGATCAAAATAGGTTTTGAAATATTCTTTAGTTCTGTTGTGTTTTTTTGGAAGATATGGCTTTTTCGATCATATAAAAATGAAATTATGATGATCCGATTGCCTATTAATACATACTTATTCGCTTGTGGCATTTTTTTTTATTCTAACGTATTTTTAAAATATTCAAATATCTAAATAAAATTAGTTATCTACGCCTCTGCTGCTCAAAGGATACCGCTTCAAGACTGCGGAACTTATTTTTTATGCTTCTGCTATTGTAAATGGTTTAACATAGATACCAAATATCCGAATGTATGGAACTGGCTTTATATTTCCTATTTTGAGCTGAACCACGGTGTTCAGGTATCGATAATTTTTTAGACTTTTCTATTTACAGTATGGAACTGGTAAATCCACCAGTTTGATGTAGTGTTGTAAATGTACATTTTTGAACCATTCAGATTTCCTTTGCATATCTATGGCAAATTAAGGTTTTGGGTAATATAAATTGGCCAATTTTCACTTATAATACCACAAGAGCTTCAAAATTATCGGGTATTTCCCGATAGGTTCGTTGCAAACAAATTAAGGAGTCAAGTTTTTCAGGTTAAAAAATCACGAGCGCGAAGCGCGAGTGATTTTTCCTGAAAAACTTGACGACTTTATTTGTTTGCAGGGAACCTTGAGGGAAATGCCAGATAATTTGAAGCTCGTTTATTCGAGGATATTTTTCCGTCCCAAAAAGTAGTAAATTGGTTCCAAACTGTTTTTTGCCTTCTCCGTATTAATGGGAACATTTCCTTTGACTGTTTTATCGATGGTGGACAGAGAACAAACTCCAAATCGACTCATTTTCATGCAAAATCTCCAATTGTCACAATTGAATTCAACCTGTCAGTTTGAAGTGTGGTTAATTTGACTGGATCATGTTTTGTTTTTTATATATAGCAACTACCAGAGAAAATTTTCAAAAAATTATCAGTATAATACCATGTAGGTTGTACCACGTGACGTCGAATGGTGCAATTCTATTGGTCACTTATAATACCACAAGAGCTTCAAAATTATCGGGTATTTCCCGATAGGTTCGTTGCAAACAAATTAAGGAGTCAAGTTTTTCAGGTTAAAAAATCACGAGCGCGAAGCGCGAGTGATTTTTCCTGAAAAACTTGACGACTTTATTTGTTTGCAGGGAACCTTGAGGGAAATGCCAGATAATTTTGAAGCTCGTGTGGTATTCGGGGGATTATTTTTCCGTCCCAAAAAAGTAGTAAATTGGTTCCAAACTGTTTTTTGCCTTCTCCGTATTAATGGGAACATTTCCTTTGACTTTTTTATCGATGGTGGACAGAGAACAAACTCCAAATCGACTCATTTTCATGCAAAATCTCCAATTGTCACAATTGAATTCAACCTGTCAGTTTGAAGTGTGGTTAATTTGACTGGATCATGTTTTGTTTTTTATATATAGCAACTACCAGAGAAAATTTTCAAAAAATTATCAGTATAATACCATGTAGGTTGTACCACGTGACGTCGAATGGTGCAATTCTATTGGTCGATATTTGGGTCGGAAAAATAATCAAAGTTATTACATATAATTCCATCAAGGTCGTGGAATTTCTATAATTTTCACCCGAGAATTTCAATATTTTTCCTAGGTAAACTTTCCTTTTAACTCACTGAATTCTCTACACAAGCAAATTCAACGCCATGCCATTAGAGAACATTGATAATCGATAAAAAATTTACCCCAAATAACACTTTTAAACCATGAGGGTGCGGCCGATTATTGGCCTTTGGTGAAAAAAATATTGTGAGGTATTTAAAGAATGTTATATTTTTGAATATTTGAAAGAAATTCCATCAGTTCATATTCAATGCAGGCAAATATTACATGCGAGTGACGTAAAGAGATGAAAGAATATCATAAAACATGTCTTAATATAATTGAAATGAAAGTTTCTTTCATTCAAATTACATACTTACAAATTCAAACAATTCATACTAATGACAAACGAGGAATGCCAAAGATTTTCATTTGATCTAACAATGATTCAAAAGATTCATTTGAAGAAAAAATAATCACAAACCCACTTTCTATGCAGGGTCGTAAATCTATCTGCATTTCTCGAGTCTAGCCAAAAAAATATTAGCTGTGTCAACACCTAGGATTCAACACGGAATATTCAAGTTTGCTTTTTCGAAACTGGTTCTTTGTTTTCTTAATAGAAAATATCCGCGGATAAATAAATAAACCCGAGTGCACTTGTATTTATAACCATTACAATAACCTGAAATGACAGAATTATAATAATTGGGTTGTCGTTTATGCGTTTTGATGAAAAGTCGGCCATTCGCAATTTATACTTATATGTGGGAGGTTCTGAAAGAATAGCGCAAATTAAAAACAGGTGAATTTGAAACGTCGTTTTTTTTCCACAAAGCGACACTTGTCGAAAGAAAACTTGACACTGAGTGTTTTGTGTTGCAACACTAATAATTGGGGTGTTATTTTAAACGACTTCGAATAAAGGAGGTAAGTATTTTGATATATGCATGTAATAATGAGTCTTGAATTGAGTATTAAATTTGGCTTTATTCAACTTAGAAAAGAGCAAGAAACATTTTTTAGCGGATGGTTATTTCAACGATTATGGGAAATATATAATTAAATATTTGTGAAACTAGTGGTGAATTATCCGATCATATTTTATTCAAATTTTGTTAAAGGACACGGTAAGTTACGAAGGCATAGAAGGGCCACTGGAAAAATTTCGACTTATAAGTCAGAGTTAGCCAATTCCGAGATATTAATTCAAAATTCCGACTCTACATCTCGGAATTAGCCAATTGGAAATTCGAGTTGGTTTGACCTCTAGTAATGCAGAAGTTATAATAAAAACATTTATATATTTACGCTTCTTACTTGAAATAATGTGAAAATGGGTTCTGAATATATAATATTCAAACTCCGTTTTGTTTTGTTAAAATTGTAATGAGTAACTTCGGTGTAGTGTGTCCATCATATACAGTCATTATTGTTTAAAGACATTGACATTATAGAATAGTATATTAAAGTATAAGTGGATAAAAAGGGCTTTAAAACACGCGCGATTTTTCGAGCACGACGGCGCAGCCGGAGTGCTCGAAATAGAGCAAGTGTTTTTAAGACCAGTTATCCATGAATACTTTACGTTATTTTTTTTTTATTGGTGCACTTTGAAATCATATATACTGGTATTATTACTACAAAAATAGAAATAAGAACTAATAATGCAAGAAGGTTGAATTCGTGATGTGACATCAGTATACCTTTCGTTGTCATGGAAATGAGAAAAACATTCATTTGCAATTTGTTACCAAAGATCAATATTTGTTGTCACCAGAGCTCAAAAATGAATTATTCTAATATCGATTTTTTGAATAGTGAGGCAGAATCGCGGTTAATACCGCGAAAATCCAGTGATATATATAAAAAAGAATATGAAAAGTTCATCAAATGGATGGAGGAGCACATATAAATGAACGAATTGTGAGTAATATTTTATTTGACGTTACAAGGTACTCCTGTCAGATCAATAATAAAAAATTTGTCATTTAGACTTCACGTTTTTCGATTTGTTGATGTTGTCATGGTTACCTTTAAAAAACGCGCGTTTTTTAAAGTTCGATTTAAACACGCTGAGGCGTGCTTTAAATGGGTAAAAAGGGGCACCAATAAAAAAAACAATTTTTTAGTAGAAAAGTTTTGATTTTGATTTTAAATTGAATGGAGCCCAGACTCTCAATCCTAGAGGGTAGTCTACTATATAAGTGTAAGTTCAGATAATTCCTTTGCTACAACTGTAGTCTGTAGGAGTTGAGATTAGATCAACATGGCGGGTGGTGTAATGGTAGACTTCGGATTGGCCGAGTATTTATGCTTAGTTTTATGAATTTCAAGTAAACATGAGTGAATAAATAAGATAGGAAGAGGCATTATTTGGAAACTGATGAAGAGAGGGCGGCAATGTTCACGATGATGAACCTTCGCCATAACTCTGATAACTCTCTTTTGGAGAATAAATGCTTCGTGAGAGTGGCACGAATCACCCCAAAGAAAAATTCCATAAGACAAATGACTATGGAATAGAACAAAATAACAATATTTGAGAACGTGAATACTGACGAAATTTTTCAAACATCGAATCAGAAAGGTGGTACTAGACAGTTTCTTCGCTATTATAGCTATATGTGGGCCCCAGTTGAGTCTATCGTCAAGATGTATGCCCAGTAATTTTACACAGCTACCTCTAGCGAGATATGAAATTGAAGATATAAGAATGGACTGATTCTTATCCAAATTAAGGTTAAGTTTATTACAACTGATCCAAGTTTTAGCTAGAGCCATTGTCTCTTTGGTTAACGTGGACAGATTACCAACATTATTACTCTGACAGATAAATGTTGTATCGTCAGCAAAAAGAACGCTTTTCGTTGGTAGAATATAGTTCATTTATATATACAGGGTGTTACCAAATAAGTGCATTTTGTGGGCATGTTCTACCAATGAAAAAGCTACCTATGAATATGTTTTTAATTTTGTTGTGATCTTTTAAAGGGGTGGAACATGCAACCCCTATTCCATTTTTTACCAGAGCTTTTTAACGAAACAAAATGTCTCGATTTGAAATGTGTTGAGAAGAACGATTCATTGCAAAACTTTTTTAACTCTTCTGTTGTGTCCGCAAAAATAATAGTTTCCTAAGAAAAAATAAAGTACAACATTGTGCATGAACGGATCTTCTGTAAATGGAATCGAAAAAATCTAGTAGGTGGCTGTCACGTTTTGTTTGCAGAACTTGTGACTTCAAACGTAGTATTTTAAAATCGAAAAAATCTAGTAGGTGGCTGTCAAGTCGCTTTGATTTCTATGTGGTAGTTGAAAGTTCAATTGTGTCTTTTGAATCTTCAATATGAATAATTACACTAACGCTGAAATGGCCGATATGTATTTTATGTATGGTCGTGCCAATGGAAATTCTTTGGAAGCTAGACGGCTCTATGCAGAGATGTATCCTCAGCGCGTGATACCTCATCACACAATTCTTGCACATCTTCACCAACGTCTCTGTGAAAGAGGGACTTTTCAAAAACGAACAACTGATTGTGGTCCTCTACGAGTAATGAGAAGAACGGTGGCACTTGAAGAAGAGGTTCTCAATATGATTGAAGATCGTCCGGAATTAAGTTCAGGACAAATTGCTAACAAACTGAATGTTAGCAATAAACTAATCTGGAAAATTTTAAAGGATCACCAATTGTATCCTCACCATATTCAACGAGTCCAGGCACTTTTGCCGCGATAATTTCCCCATCGAGTAGACTTTTGTCAATGGGGTCTTCAAATGATTACCCAAAATGCTCAATTTTTAGAAAACGTAATATTCACTGACGAATCCAACTTTTCAAGGAAAGGGATTACAAATTTCCATAACAATCATCTATGGACCGGAGATAACCCACATGCAATTCAAGAAGGTCGGTATCAATATAAATTTTCACTTAACGTGTGGGTCGGAATTATTGGCGAAAATATTATTGGACCGTATTTTCTACCGTTAAGCTAACTGGTGCAACCTATAGAAATTTTCTCCAGGAATAGCTTCCCATTTTACTTGAAAATGTTCCACTAGCTATTCGACCACGAATGTCATTCATGCACGATGGTGCGCCTGTCCATTTCAGCATAACTGCTCGTCAGTACTTGGACGACGTGTATTCAAATCGTTGGATAGGCAGATCAGGACCTCAACCATGGCCTCCCAGATCTCCAGACTTAAACCCCTCGGACTTTTGTATCTGGGGTCACCTGAAGTCCTTGGTTTATACGACCCCCATTGAATATGTGAATGATTCAAGGAATCGCATCATTGCAGCCTGCGAGACAATCCAAAACACACCAGGAATATTTCAACGTTTGCGCCAGTCTATGAGATGAAAACTTGATTCCTGTCTAGTGGTTGGAGGTGGGCATTTCGAGCAGTTTTTATAACTCCGTTCCGTTTTGTTTTGCCTTTTTCTTTGTTGTAATACCACATAATTTTGTTTTGTTTGTATTTTCAATTTGATATTCTATTAAAACTAAACATGGTACTGGTACATGCCAACATTAAAAGTTAAAACAAGCGGAATAATTTTAAAATACTACGATTGAAGTCACAAGTTGTGCAAACAAAACGTGACAGCCACCTACCAGATTTTTTCGATTCCATTTACAGAAGATCCGTTCATGCACAATGTTGTATTTTATTTTTTTAATAGGAAACTATTGCTTTTACGGACACAACAAGAGTTAGAAAAGTTTTGCAATTAATCGTTCTTTTTAACACATTTTAAATTGAGAAATTTTGTTTCGTTAAAAAGTTCTGGTAAAAAATGGATTAGGGGTTGCGTGTTTCACCCCTTTGAAAAATCACAACAAAATTAAAAAATTATTCATAAGTAGCCTTTTTATTGTCAGAACATGCTTACGAACTGCCATTTCTTCAACTCTTCAGCAATTTCAAGAAAAAATTATTTTGTTTTTCTCATTTTTGGAAACGTGTAACTTTTCAAAGAAAGGCCTAAGGAATCACCCCCTGAAAACTTTCGCACTTATTTGGTAACACCCTTTATATTGGTAAGAAGTAATAAATATATCACTTCTTCACTGTTAATACATATTGACAATATATTTATTTTTGAATTAACGCGAAAATTAAAATATTCCTTCAGTTTCAATATATATTGGTGTCAATAATAAATAGATGTGTCAAAAAAATATATTTTGGATAAAAAAATATATATGAAAACAACTTATTTTGACACAAACAGCGTCCCATACATTGGATTTCGCATATGTGATATTCGCTTGAATTTCAACCAATCTGCCCGAAGCTAGAAATTCCACAACTATATTCTCATTCATAATGAAGTATAGTTTCAATGTTGGAGTTTGATATTGGAGAGTTAAAGGGAATGAATGTGTTGATTCTAATGATTCGGTGGTTGATCTTCTAAAATTTATGAGGGGTCACAACATCCAAATCTGCGGAATAAATATCACGAGTGACATTCAGTAACGAAACGCACAAACAAGTCAAAGTAATATAGACCATGATAAAAGGACTAAGATATCATAGTCACCTTTCTTCGTTGATTGAAAAATCAAAACTTTTCTTAATGACTTCGGCAAAGAATTCCCATGGAAGGCATCGAATGAACATCTGTGAATACGGGAGTGTGTAAGAATTTGCAGTTTTGAAATATCGCATATTTAGGAATTATGCGTTTATTTTTCGGCGAAGTGTGTGTCTGTTAAAGTTTTTTCACACTAAGAGTGTGAAATATATCTGTTATATGTCCTAGAGGTGCAAAACGAATTTGCTTTACGATACCTCATTACGTTTTATAATTAAAACATATTATACAAAATAGAAATTTACGTAACAAGTTCCGAAAGTGGTATTTTACGGGATGAGTAGGAACTTTCCAGGTAGGAATCCTGCAAGACCCGTAAAATCAATTTCGGATCGTGTTACGCAGAATATTTTTTCTGTAGCCGTTTTGTATGTTAAAAAGGATATCGATGGATAATAACGTATGAACTTTATATAGACAATTACATATAACAATCACTCTTATGATTACATTACTTATGAATATTAATTACACAATTATGACAATTACTTATATTAATATTATTAGGGATATCAACAGAAGTGGCAGTGTTGAAATTAGAATTAGACGCATCAGTATTTGTACTAGTTTTCGAGATATTAATTTCGTTAAGGCCCTCTTCAATCTGTGAAGCTATGTGAATTTTGTTTCTTAAAGAATTTTCTATGTATCCCTCTGCTACATTGGTTGATTTCCATCCTCCGAGTCTCTTCAAGTTGGTTATTATACTACCACCACTTTCAGCGAGTAAAGTGGCTCAGTACCGCTCAGTACCCGGTGTATTCTTTGGGTTACGGTAATTTAAGAAATTCAGCAATTGTGCAGGCGATTTTTCCAAAAGTGTGAATACCAATAGGTTGTATAGTACATTTTCCGTTTTTATAATAAAAAAATAATCTACGATGTGGTGTGTTTGCTTGACGTAATGACCAATATTTTCTGTATAAAGAAATAGTATTCTCTCCAATGACGACAAAGGTTCTATCCCCATTCGCTTTAGAATTATGAATTTTAATCACTAACATGGTTGTCTTATCTTCTATATCATCCAAATTCATTTTACAAAGCTCTTCACGACGACAAGCACCTGCCAAACCAATTATTAATGCAACCTAAAATAAAATAAAATAAATCATAAGGAAGAAGAGGAATCAGATTTAATTATATTACCTTTGTCATTAGGTAGCTATTATCTCCAGCTTCTTATAAGAAGGGATCTATTTCTTCTTTATTCAATACTTTAGATTTTTTTGGTTTATAGCCAATGGATTTTCTTTTAAGGAAAGCAATATCTTTGGAATACCGCCTTATATCTATATTATTTTTAATATTAATTGTGGACTTACATCGAGTAATTGCTCCAGAAGCTTAATGGCTTTGATATTTTAGATTTTTCCATTAAATCTGCAAGAATCACTTGTTCATTTATAGTATGCACAATTTTATCATTGCTCCATTTTTGAAAGAAATTGTAGACCAATTCATACCCCTCTCTTGACTTGACCGGCAATAATTCATAAGTAGCCGCTTTAGCAGATTCACTAATCTCATGTGGAATCATTTCAGCCTCACTTTCACTACTGATTTCCATTTTTTGGATTTGAAAAGCGAAAAAACACACACCAATAACAAATCTTTTCAAAATATTTTGCCGGATATAATTCACATCAAAATAATGAAAACTTTTAATTCGAAAAACGTGAACCACATCTATTCACTTTTTAAAATATCATAAAGTACCCCAATTGTTTATAAACTCGGTCCGAAAAGGGGAGACGGCATGATTTCGAAAATGCACTAGGAAGTATATTTTTTCTCAAGTAGCTCTAGCCTGTAGTATTGGTAAAAGTTGTCAAAATAGTCGTACCAAGGGTTTTCATGTATGAAAGGGGAAACATTCTCAATTAAATATTGAATAGAAATATTTTTCTGTGAATTGAAAAATCCACGATAAAAATTAAGTTATTTTTGAGTTAGGGCCCTTTCAGAATATCTATCAGATGTAGTTCAATGTCCAGCGTGACTTTAGCCGGGGCAGTAGTTGTTTTCTGTTGGACGTTCACAAAAATCACTTAATTTTTAACGTGGACTTTTCAATTCACAGAAAAATCTTTCTATGCTATATTCAATTGAGATTGTTTCCCTTTTCAACATGATTACCCCACAAGAGATTATCTTGAACGATGGAAGATAGTGACTAAAGTTTATCTTTCAGTAGCAGATGATTCCTCATCTGATTTTATGAACATCCTGTTCATATTTTCAAACAAATCAGTTTTCATATATTCTTCCAAATATGTATTGAATGAGCTACTGATAGCCGCTTTTAGTAAATTGTTCAAAGAGCACAGTTCAACTAGGAGAAATCCTTTTTATTTTGCATTCCAAACAGCTTCACAATTAATTTCAAAAACATCAACGTCAAAAGTTCCGACATTCAAAATAAAATATGTCTTCATAATTTAATAAGAACATGATTTCTTTCTTGAATAAATTACTAATAAATCATCATAAATGCATAATGATGCTTTGGATTCGAATAATGATGATCTAATTCGAACAAATAATTCAGTATTCTATTTTTTGTAGATGATTCATGGTGAATGTCCACCACACACTACATACGTAATAAAATATAATTCTGAAAATTTGTTCTGTTTCGAAAAGGGGATTTATGAAGCAAGAGGTCAATTAACAACATATGTTGAAACACTCCAAAATAATTTGATGAAAGAGTTCATTTGATAACTTTATTAAATGATGAGTATTAAAGAAAATCGACCCCGCGCCCTGATATGTTTATTAATATGATTCTCATGTTGTTACTCATTAATGTCATGTTCAAATGTAATATTGCTTTTCTTCTAGAAATACCCAATTCTATTAGGTAATGAGCCAAGCAAACCCATGACAACAATAAATCCAAAATATATGAATGTTGTATTGTAATGGCAGACAAGGTTGAGTTAGGATACGGGAATAATTGGTGTTGGTAGTCCTGAGAAAACAGAAGTTTGAATAGAAAAAAATAAGGAACTTGCCAGTCTACGGAAGAACGATAAAAAGAGTAAGCCATTTGGAATAAGTTTAAAACAAAGAAACTGTTTAAGATATATATGGACAGTTCTCTGTAACACTCTCGAAAGGAAAAGCAGTGCCAACAGCTTTTGCTGAGGAAAACTTAACATACCACACCGCGAGGAGAACTAATATAACTTGAAATTTGAGAAAAAATTAAACAAAGCTTAACACACAGTGAGTAGAGGAAATCATCCATGTTCAACAAAACAGTTGCCAATTAAGAATATTTTAAATTTGGTAATAATGCCATTCAAGCCATGAAAACATACGGTAGTAGTACTTCTTCAAAAATAGATACCGTTCCGCAGTCTTGAATCTACTTGCATAATAAAAAACTTTTTAACAAAAAATTAAACCGACGAAAAAATCAACTGAAAAGCAAAAAATAAAATAAACCTTCTTAGTCTAAATGATAATTGAGCTCCTAAACTAATGTAAGTAACTGATTTTGAGTCGGCGCCAAACAAACAATTATCAAAGATCATTATCTATGAAAGAAGTCATCAAAACGCAGCCGTGCATCTCGCTGCCATCATTTTACGCTTCACCTAATTCAATTCTCATAAAATATTCTGATTTTGACGGATGTGAAACAAGAATAATGTCAGTAGCGATCTGTCATTGTCAACTACGTATTTGTATGCCAATGTTCACTAGTGAAAAATCAATTATCCCCTATTTTTCTACCCGTAAGGGTGGCTAATTCCTTTCGAAATCCAAATATAAGGTATACCCTATCTATTAAAAAAAAAATCTTCCAAATCGAAGAACCCAGTACAAAGTTATGCCTGATAGAATCGGTTAACGGACCCGAATTCAGAGGGTGAGTGATCAATATCCTTCATTTCGCTACCCTTAGGGGTGGATTTCATCTTTTAAATTCAAATGGAACCAAATTCAAAGTACACCCTATCTACTGAAAAAAGAATTATCGGAATCGGACGCCTCGGTAAAAAGTTATGCGTGATCATACATAAAAAAATATGAAAGAAAAAAAAATACGGGTCGAATAGAGAACCTCCTCCTTTTTGGTTTCGTCGGTTAAAAATATATCAGTTGATTTACTTCCAGTGCATCTCTCAAATTAACGAAAAGAAATTTCAAGGAAGATAACTTACACTGAAAAAACTTTTTAACAAAAAATTACAAAAACAAGCAAATGAATTAGGTAAGGCGTAAAATAATGGCATCGAGTTGCGCGGTGACATTCTGATAATTTTTTTGAAGTAATTTGATTATCTTCGTTGATTGTTCGTTTGGCGCGGACTCAAAATTAGTTACTTACATTAGTTTAGGAGCTTAGTTATTGAGACTAAGAAGGTTTACTTTATTCTTTACTCTTCAGTTCCGTATTTCGTCGGTTTAATTTTTTGTTAAAAAGTTTTTATTTTTCAATTTTTGTGGCTGAAATCCACTAATTACTACTTACTTGTTTTTTTATTACTTCCAAATTACTTACTTACCCACCTTACTTCAACTATTACCAGTTAATAATATAATTATCTACTTTTACTATTTTTGTTGTTCTGGTTAGTTTATTTCATTACTTTGTATATCATTCATCCTCTCATGGAATATAATGATTGTGACGGATGTAGGAGAACAAAAATAATGACAATAGCGATCTGTCATTGTCAACTACATATGTTTGCCAATGTTCACAAGTTAAAATCAATTATCCCCTATTTTTATACCCGGAAGGTTGGATAATTCCATTCAAAATCCGAATATGATCAACTATGAGGTATACCCTATCTAATAAAAAAAGAATAATCCAAATCGAAGAACCCAGTACAAAGTTATGCCTGATAGAATCATTTAACGGACCAGAATTCAGAGGGTGAGTGATCAATATCCTTCATTTTGCTACCTTTAGGGGAGGATTTCATCTTTTAAATTCGAATGGGACCAACTTTGAAGTACAACCTATCTACTGAAATTATCGAAAATTATCGAAATCGGACGTCTCAATAGAAAGTTATGCGTGGTCATACATAGAAAAAAATATACGCGTCGACTAGAGAACCGCCTCTTTTTGGTTTCGTCGGTTAAAAAGGGAAACATTCTCAATTGAATATTGAATAGAAAGATGGAAAATAGTGACTAAAGTTTATCTTTCAGTCGCAGATGATTCCACATCCTGTTCATATTTTCAAACAAATCAATAACTTAGACGTTATTTTTCCACAGTGTTCTATCCAAATTAGATTCTCATCTAGATTGATACCCAAGAATCTAATCGAGTTGTGAATACTATACATTGGACAATTGTCAATACTGAAAACGAAATCATCGACTCTCTTCTGGCTATGATGAATTCTCATAACTTCTGTTTTCTGGGTGTTGAAAACAAACTGTTATCGTTAAAATAACCTGAAACTTTGGTCATCAATTCTGAGCAGTTGTTCTCGAGTGCAAGGGTTTCTGCTGCCAAGATAATGAATGAAAAATAATCTGCATATGCAGTCTAATGTGTATCTTCTATAAAATGATCGAGTTGATTAACAGGGAGTATACAAAGCAGAGGTCCCAAAATTGAACCCTGGGGTCAAATTGTCCCAGTTGATTTTTTTCCGAGAGAGCTTCTAATGAAACGAATTGTTTTTTTTAAGATAGCCTGTATCAACATAATCAATAATCTGTATATAAAATGAAAACATAGCGGTTGACGTTGATTTTTCCAATTGAAATTCATGATGTTAAATTGTTCTGAATAAAAATGATTGAAAAAAAAATCATTACAAGATTTTATTCAAATGCACTCAAAAGGAAAAAATATATTTTTTAATTGTTTGACCTAGGTTATTCTGTGAGAAGCAGATTCAAAATATTGCCGCTCAAGAAACCGATTTTATGTATATTCGCCTCAAGCTTTTAAAACTGCTACTGACAGAAAAACCTAGGTCGAACAATTAAAGACATTATTTTTTCCTTTTTACTGCATTTATATAAAAGCTTGTCTTAAATGTTTATCGAATTATTTTTAGCCGTTCATGAAATCCGTAATCTTAAATGATAATGAAAAGTGTGACTGTGTGCACGTATCGATATAATCGATGAAAGAAAATTGTATTTCGTGCATAAAATAATTTAATAATTGTAGCAAAGCGCTTTCGACCGTTAGGTCATCATCAGTGCGTACCTGAAAGTAAGTACTATTGATAGAAAAAAGTTACTTGAAAGTTTTATTTTTGAGAAAGAAAATTGACATATTTTAAAAGTGAGGTTACTTACTCGTCAGGTGTACAAGAAGCCAAAAAGACCATAAAACATCTCATCATCAATGAAAATTGTATAGGTTTACATAACATACATGTTAAAATAAGTATTCTAGGCCAGGATGACTCTAGAGATAAAAAAATTTTCTCTTTTTTTCTCATTTCTTGTAAGAAACCATTATTTTGGTGTGATAGCTGGACCCAAGTGACAAGATTGACAAGTGAACGATGAAGTAGAAAGACATGGAACACAAAATAATGGAGATATCAGAATCAAGAAAGGAATATCCCTGTCACACGAAAACACACTAGAAGATGATCAATCTAATGAGGACTGTCACCTGTCGAATATGTATGTTATGTAAACCTATACAATTTTCATTGATCATGAGATGTTTTATGGTCTTTTTGGCTTCTTGTACACCTGACGAATAAGTAACCTCACTTTTAAAATATGTCAATTTTCTTTCTCTAAATAAAACTTTTCAGTAACTTTTTTCTATCAATAGTACTTACTTTCAGGTACGCACTGATGATGACCTAACGGTCGAAAGCGCTTTGCTACAATTAATAAATTATTTTATGCACGAAATACAATTTTCTTTCATCGATTAAATGATAATGTCCGACCCCAAAAAACCCACATATCAATTTTGAATGGAATCGGGCCATAATAATAAAACATGTCGCCATCTTGAATTAAATGAATTCTGATAAAAACATCATGATGTCTGACCCCAAAAACCCCCACAGACCAATTTTGAATGGAATCGGGTTAGGGTGAAGTGGGGTAAGCGTTATCATGGGGCAAGTGTAATCAGGCACTTCCCAAATGTTTTATTATCGTTTTTAATTTTTTTTTTATCTAAAATTTAAAAGTGCAACTCATTTTTTGCCTTTATTTTTGTTTTTAATCCTTTTCAAGGTCATAGTTGAAAATGTTAGTTATTCATAGATCTCCCTGTATTTTCACTTGTTGTGCGAGTATCGATTGTAATTTTTCATTTCATATTGCTTATACAAATGATTCAATAAGGTTGTGGTATTTTGCTTCCTTAGATTGTTTCCAACAGTGAATCGGATTCTGCTGCCAGATTTCGATCTGGATGCAAAAAAAAAGAAAAATAATAGTGATTACGTTCACCCCATCGAAAAATATATATTGGGTAAGTGTAATCACGGAGATTGGGGTAAATATAATCATTCAAAGAACATTTAAAAACTGTACAATCTGCCTCACAAGTAAATTTTGATGAGCCAAGCACAAGCAAACAGCAAGAGACAGGTAGAAGCATCATATTTGGAGCAGCAACCACTTCCAGAAGCAAAGCTCATCGCAGGACCAAGTAAAAATAATGTGTCATTCGAAGATTCGTTGCTAGACACCGTAAGACAACCCCTCCGATCTCATGAGAAAGAGAAAAGAAA
Source organism: Gonioctena quinquepunctata (assembly GCA_018342105.1). Lineage (NCBI taxonomy): Eukaryota > Metazoa > Arthropoda > Insecta > Coleoptera > Chrysomelidae > Gonioctena > Gonioctena quinquepunctata. The sequence goes on from JAFIRS010004359.1 coordinate 47,277, forward strand.
AAAATGAGCTTCTGGAAAGAAAAAAGGAAGAGCAAGATAAAAAAGAAGAGCAAAAAATGAATCAAGGAAAGCAAAAGATCTAGCAAAAAAAAAGTTCGAATCAAGAAAAAATAAGCCCAAAAATATTATTCCATGAAGTTCTTCTCATGAATAGGACGAAGCCAATTTCTGAGCCACGGTGAGTCAGTAGAGGAAGATTTTGCAACCTATTCACAAAGATTAAATGGAGAAGAGGAAGCCCGGAAACAAGACGAGTTGTTACTCACTGACTCGAAACAACCTGATGTTAGAAATTGGCTTCTGGAAAGAAAAATATAATTATTTATGTTGGTCAAATAATAGCATTTGATGAAGAATCACAACCTTTGATTATTTTTCTGAAAAATTCCGACCAAAACTCGCAACAATAATTGACCTGAACATTGGCCTGAACAAATTGACCATCACTCAGTGTCTGCATCAGACATCAAGTTAGTTTTACCAGAACCAAATTTAGGACGAAGAGGAGAATTAATTTTTCCGTTATCCTTCGCTACATATAATGTAAAATAAAAGGAAAAAACTACATTGTACAGTTTGTTATGTTCACATATTTCAATAAACGTGTCTAAGACAAACATGCGAATTGTATTCATTCCACAAAAAAGCTTATAACGTCCTTATGAATTGAGCTATTAGGCTAAATTTATTTTTGGTGAAACTGCATTATTCATACTTTATTACACTTGCCCCAAATACTCTAGTATACGATGCATATGGAAATTACAAACCATGTTTACTTTTGCCCCGAATGCTGGGGTAAATGTAATCAGCGAACATAACTTATTATATTTGTTTATAAAAAATACACTATTCCTAGCAGAACGAAATTAATTACTCCAGTTTTTTAACAATTAGATATGTAGTATTACTGTAAAAAAATCAGGAACGTATCTCTTTCGGGTACCTTGATATTATAATTTAAAGTGTTACTATCGTTTTTCTGATAAGACTTACCCCACTTCACCCTATAATGAAAAAACTCGTCGCCATCTTAGAGCCATCATCTTGAATTCGTGGATTTTGACAAAGAAAACATAATCTCCGACCCCAAAAAATCACACATACCAATTTTTATTGGAATCGGGCTATAACCCCAAAACTCGTCGCCATATTGTAGTCGTCATCTTGAATTTATGAATGTTGATAAAATATTCGTGATCCCTGTCCTCGAAAACCCCCACATACCAATTTTGAATAGAATCGAACCATAATCACAAAACTCGTCCGCCATATTGGAGCTGCCATTTTGTTTTTCTCTAGTAAAAAAATCCATAACGCATTGTCACCGGATTATGAACACCTGCCAAATTTCACGTTATTCGGACAACTAGAAGTGGGTCAAAATTCACTTGCAAAATTTGAACTAAACATACATACATACGTGAAGTTAAATAAAAGCTTGTAATAAAAACACGTGAGTCTGTATAGAAAAACATACTCAAATACCTTTGAGAAACTATTTGGTACCTTAACAGGTCTATGTTATGAGGTTGACATTATTTTGTCAGGAAATGATGAATCAAATATCAACAGAATGAAATCTAAAATCACGGAGAAATTCAATATGAAATATCTTGAAAAGCTCAAGATTTTAAAAATTGAACGTACTCCTCATGGAATATTCCTAAGTCAGCCCAACTACATCGGAAATTTTATGAAACTTTTTATGGCAGAAAACTGTAACCCCCACCAAGATTTCAATGGTGATTCCATTCGAAGGATTGGCATAAGCTCAGATTAGGAGAATAAATTATATTGTTGATAAAAAGCCATATCGACAACTTGTTAAACACCAAACCAGACTGTGAACTTCTTCAGCAGATTCCAAAGCAATGGAGGTACAGGCAAAGCAACATGAAACGAACAGTTGACTATGGACTATTACTATCAAAGAATGTGGATGTTGCACTGAGGAGATATACAGTTTCAGATTTGTCTGAAGATAGAGATCCATTCGTTCAAGATAACTTAAAAATAAAAAGTTGGTATTAGGGGAAATGTTTTAAAACTTTTCGAAAATTATCTAGTTGACTGAAAGCAGCAAGTTTTGATAAACTGTAAAATGAGTGGCGAAAGGGCAGTTACTTGTGATGTGCCACAAGGAATAGTCCTGGGACCTGAACTCTTTATCATTCACTTAAACGACCTGCTAACGATTAATTCCACTGGCACCATAATTTCGTTTGCCGACGACACTGTCTTAGTTTACATAGGGAAAACATGGAATGAGGTGAGGGAAACTGCCACAAATGATCTAAAACTCATTTCATATTGGCTCAATGAAAATAGATTGTCAATTAATTTCATCAGGATCTTTTCATAATCTCATCAACCCCTGATATGTTATTTTATTGCATTTCTATGTAGTCCTAATGTATTTTTGATTTATTTTCAAGTATTTCATTATATTACTTCGGCTTTTACTTTTTTATATTTTTTCAATTTATATCTTACACTTTTGATGTATCTAATATATTTATACAAATGCATTAGTATATACACACACATAGTAAAAATATTATTTTTAATATTTTGATTGAATTTTAATGTGTATAATTAGTTGACGATTTAAAACATGTGTTGCCAACTTCAAATTCAGAACTTGTATTTCACCGTATTTTACATGAAGAACATTCATAAACAACATAGAAACTGATCTCAACAAAGATTATCCCTGAAGATGGAAATAAAACATTCCGAAAGCTTGGACAAACTTTAAAGAGTACACTTTTTCTTTTGCTGCATACCCCAATAATCAATTTGTTACATATATATATATATATATATATATATATATATATATATATATATATATATATATACAGTGCCTCTCAAAAGTCCTCTCCCCCCCTCTTATTTTTGGAACGATTATACATAAACAAGTGAAATTTGGAAACTGAATATTAAAGGTTGTAAACTTCCCTACTAGTGATGATAGATGACGAAATCGTCAAAGATGACGTCACAAGGCCATTGTGACCAATAATTTCAAATGGAACCCTACGGCAAGCGACACCTCTTTTAAAAGGTATCGACAAAACATATTCAATGATACTAATTTTGTTTGTGTTTATGGCAGTTTTAATGGCTCATTAGTGAACATTAAAATTTAAATTCCATTCAGTATGATATTAATTACAGATTCAAGAATCAGTATCTACTAAAAGAAATTGCTCGAAGTGACCTCCATTCACTTCCTGACAGTGGAATATCCTATTTTTAAACTCTTCTCGTACTTTTGCAAATGTGTCTGCGGAAACAGCCTCACATACTGCAACAATAAGTTCTTTTAAAACGTCAATATTGTCAGGTTCAGTGGCGTAAACCTTCGATTCAAGGTACCCCCACAGAAAAAAAACCAAAGGTGTGAGGTCCGGTGATCGAGCTGGCCATTCCGTTGAACCTCGTCGTCCAAACCATCTACCACGATACTCCTCATCCAAATACCGTCTTATTGCACCGTAATAGTGTGGAGGAGTACCATCCTGTTGGAGTATTATTTCCAAATTGCCGAATTCATCTGGATTATCTTCCAAAATTTCAAGGATTAACGGTTCTATTGCGTTTTGCAACAGCTTCAGATAAACCTCACCAGTTAAATTAGTATTTAAAAAAAGAAGCCCAGCGATGTGGTTTCCCAGGATACCTGCCCAAACATTTACCTTCTGGGGAAATTGGGTATGTGTTTCACGAAACAGGTGAGGATTTGCGTCACTCCAATACCTCACATTCTATATATTTACATTTCCATTTAGATAGAAAGTACTTTCATCACTGAAACAAATTGTTTTGACATAGTCTGGCTGTTGGTTAATTTTAGTTTCCATATTTTCACAAAATTCTAGTCTTCGGTCTGGGTCGTCGTCTAAGAGTTGATGAACCATTTTTAATTTGTATCGATGGAATTTGTTTTTTTTTTCAACACCCTGTGTACTGTACTTCGACTGACTTCACAGGTAGATGTAACGTGAGTTGTTGAAGAAGTACGATTAACTATTACTTCTGCCAGTATATACATTTTTTTCTCATCAGAAATTTGTGGTCTGCCAGATCGTTTCGCATCATTAATACTACCCGTTGTTTCAAACTTACGAAGAAGCGATCGGAAAACCTCTCATTAAAAATGCTTCTGCTGCATGAATATTTTGTCCAGTTTCACCAAGAATTAGGATCGCTGCTACTTTATCACCTAAAGCACGTACCATTTCGCTTCTTGAAGCACTTAAACGTTCGGCTCACAACAGTTTAACAAATTATTAAAATGTACAAAAATATTAAAAGTACCAAAAGCTGCTGAAACAGTTACATACACAAATTATTAAATGTACAAAAACTTGGACAATTACAAAAACGTCGAATTAGGGAGACTAACAAAAAATTCAGCTTATTTGACAACTATCCAGAGGCAGAGCTTGAATTTGGAATTTTAGTATTAACTGATTTAATTCATCACAGCTTTGCGTTTTTTAAAAGCGAGTTGCCAAAACTGCCATAAACACAAACAAAATTAGTATCATTGAATAGGTTTTGTCGATACCTTTTAAATGAGGTTTCGCTTGCCGTAGGGTTCCATTTGAAATTATTGGTCGCAATGGCCTTGTGACGTCATCTTTGACGATTTCGTCATCTATCATCACTAGTAGGGAAGTTTACAATCTTTAATATTCAGTTTCCAAATTTCACTTGTTTATGTATAATCGTTCCAAAAATAAGAGGGGGGGAGGGGACTTTTGAGAAGCACGTATATATATATATATATATATATATATATATATATATATATACATATATATATATATATATATATAAGTTAAGGGCAATATGGTATAGTACTAGTATTATAGTTATAGTAGAATAGTATTTCCACCAAAATACCGATCCCTTTTATCAAAATATCACAAACATATTCATCATTCGTGAACCACTGGACAGTTATTTTCTTAGGGTAAAGAATTCCCATAGTCAATCTGCTACACAGCTTTTTACCCTAAAACTTTGTTTTGTAGACATGTTTTCATAAATTGTAACCGATAAGGTGAATAAAAATTATAAGTATTATTCAATGGCATACGACATTTTCGCATTTAAAGGCAAAAAAATAAGACAATAGAATCTTTTGAAAATGATTATACAGATAGTTGTCAATTTTGCAGTTATGAATTGTTGGTGACATTGTTTGTGAAAAAAAGTGTATATGTTCATGAACAAATCCTTCAATTTGCCCTCATCAGTAATATTTGTTGTATATCAGAGAGCTTAATTGAAAAAAAAGGGCCACCAACTCCCTTAGTACATTACGTCGTTGTAACATTTCTGAATTACCTTACCTAGAAGCAGTATGTAAAGCAGTGTCTCCGTAGTTGTTCTGTGTATCAGGGTCGCATCCCGCCAGCAGGAGCTCCCTGCAGGACTGGTTATGGCCGTTTTGGCAGCTCAGGTGGAGAGCGGTAAAGCCCCCGAAGTTGGTTTTGTTGAGATCCGCTCCCGCCGATGCAAGGAGACGCACAGATCTGCTGAACCCTTTCCAAGACGACTCGTGGAGGGCGGTGTTGCCGTGCTGTAAAAAAACGAGATGTTCTATTGGTGGTTCTGATGAAGAAAACCCACAGCAGACGTGTGGATTTACTATACTGTCAATACAGAGAAATACAACATGATCTCTTCTCAAAAATCTGTCAACAATTCTAATCCTGAAGAACACGTCAAAGCACCACCCGAGTTTTGGCAGTGAAGTAGTATACGCCGTGTATATTTTCAGAAAAAAAAATTGCTATCACAACTATTCGAGAGATGCAAAGGTAAATTCAATATTTTTGTTTACCAAATGTCCTTGTAGTCTAAGAACTAGAAATCAAAATTTACGCATTTAATAATGTTTGGGAACCCAATATGCGAAACAATATAATTTATCATAGGCATAAGAACGTATGAGAAAAATAGATGTAGATTAAAATAAATATTTATAAGTGCACTGAAAAGTTATTAATAAGGGGACTTTGAGCTCCTTCAGAGTTTATTTGATGATGGTGGAGCGAACTCACATATTTTGTTGTTTCATTTAATTAGAGATGGATAGGGAAAGCAATACAACAGATTATTTCATTCACACATAGCTTCACCTATGAAAAGTCATGAATTTAGTCAAATGAAATGCAGTATGATCGACTATTCAGGTAAATAAAGAAATATGAGCGGCTATTTTGTTCGATTGTATAAGAATGATATGGTGAATGTCAAAATTTGACGTAACATTCACTCAAAATTGTCTTGTTTTGGTTTATGTTCCATCCCAGAAAATACAAAAAAACTAAAGAGTCTGTCTGGGGGCAATCTATGGTTTCTTGTTGTTCATGAGTAATTCATGGTTGTAAAATGTTGAATAGAGCGCTGTCAACTGTTAAGTGAACATATTATCTGTTAATATAGTGTAAATTCACAAGAAAGACACACGCACTCTAATGGAGAAAAGCTTTGCTTGCCCCCTCATCAGCTGTTTGACAACTGTCACATTACGTCACTCACAGTGCTCTATTGAATGTTGATAAACGTATATGGATAATTGGCTTATTTTCTCATTAGCGTAAGTGACAAATATGACCGGAATCTTAGCGAATGATTTTGTGGTGTTCACGAAATAATCTTCCTGAATATCACTCGACCATGACAAAAAGAGACTATTATTTTCTTCAATTCATTTTGAGCAACCTGTATTTCGAGACAATTTAATTCGACCATATGAACATTAATAATCAAAGTAGCAGTAGTAAATCTGCGATTATTTTTTTCTTGTAATTTTTAACCAATCAAAACGTTCAATTTAGTTAAGTTACCTTGTATAATTTCGATAATACCTGATTATACATAGAGTAGCTCCACCAATCGAAAATTTTACAATAATTTCATTTCCGTAGTAACCACATCGACCAATATACAACAATACACAAACTAACAGGACCGTCAAATTTTTACGTTTATCAATAATTGTTCAAAAATGAGTCGATTCGGAGATTATCATTAAATGCAATAGACCAAATTATACAAAATACTGAGCTTCATAATACAGTGAAAACAAAAAAGTACATATGGAAACAATTTCGTACATTTTGTAGTGAAAGAAACTATGTACTGAATGAATCAATTTCCACTGAAATGGTAGCATCCATTTTGAAAGATTGGGCTTTCAATATGCGAAAAGGTAATGGAGAAAATTAAAAAGAAAATGTGGTTAAAACGATGTGGAACGTAACGGTAAAAAACAAATACAAGAAAAATATATGAAGGAGTTTAATAGAGTAATTGATCCATTCTCTAGTCCCATATTTTTAGCCGCACAAAACGCAAGGAATTCAAAAAGAAGGGAACTTCAAATGTTACCGGACAAAAGAAAGGTTAGTGCATCAGCGTTTAAAGATACCGAGTACATAGAAATGATAGAAGCGTGGGATGAAAATACACAGAATAATCATCCCGCTTCGCGGTAGGATTATTTAAACTGTCAAACTGACACTCTTTGTAATTATGCAACGAGTTATCGATGTATAACCTTTCCAAATAATAACGGGAGGGAGCAAGAGCAAAATGAGACATCTCAATAACGGACTGCCTCAAGGCTCGGTACTCGCACCAGTCTTGTTCAATATATACATTTCCGACATGCCACACACAACGTCAAGAAAGTTCGGATATGCTGATGATCTGGCTCTCGCATCGCGGAGCAAAACCATAGAGGAGGCCAGTAACACGCTGACGGAAGATCTGGCCATGCTGAGGGGATACTTCGCCGACTGGAGACTAATCCCTGATATGAATAAAACTGAAGTGATGTGCTTCCACCTAAATAATAAACAAGCACGACTAGAGCCCCAAGTGTACTTCAACAATAATTTACTACGCTACAATCCCTACCCAAAATATCTAGGGATAACAATGGATCGAACTCTTTCATACAAAAAACACCTAGAGAACACCGCAGCTAAAGTTAACACCAGAAATAATATAATCCACAAACTATGCGGAACTACTTGGGGCGCGAAAGCATCCACCCTCAAAACTTCAGCCCTTAGCCTTGTTTACTCCGTAGCCGAATATTGTGCCCCCGTCTGGCTAAACAGCTGCCATGTGAAGACTATCGACACCAAACTCAACGAGACAATGAGAACGATCAGCGGATGTCTGAAAAGCACACCCTTGCCCTGGCTCCCGGTTCTGAGCAATATTGCACCTCCCACCATCCGCAGACAAGAGGGCTTAGTTAGGGAATATAATAAAATAATATCAAACCCCCTACTCCCAGTGCACAGTGACCTTCCCGATGCCGGCTTGCAGAGACTGAAATCTAGAAACCCCCTACCACAGCAGAACAACTTGTGGGAGATAATTTCAACTTGGCCGATAAATGGAAAGAAAACTGGGAAGCCTCGAAGCCGACCCAAGCAGTTCATGTAACCGATCCTACAGTACCCCTACCAGGAATGGAGCTGCCTCGCTTCGAGTGGAAAACACTCAACAGGATAAGAACGTCCCACGGCATCTGCCGTGACTCGTTCTATAAATGGGGACTCACTGACTTGTGACTGCGGAGAACCTCGCCAGACTGTTCACCACATTACAACTGAGTGCCCCCTCACAGCATATGGAGGAGAGGAGAGCGACTTCTTTGAGGCCACCGACTCTGTGCTGGACTGGATTAATGGCCTTGATTTTAAAATTTGATTTTTATTGTGTTGCACATATAATTTTATTAAGGTGTCTGTACTATTGTATCCTCTGTCATGTTATGTGAATTTGTATTTGTGACATTTCTCTCAAGAACAGAATCCATGTAAGCCATACGCTAAATAAATAACCTGTTTATTCCGAAGTACCTATTAGTAGAAGATCCGAACCTAGATCGACCTTCACCGAGCTGATAATAGAATAAAACTCATTTTATAATAAATTTATTATATTAGAAAATATATTAAAAATGGGTTGGCTAAAAGAATCCTGGACAGAATATTTTTAATTATTCAAAAAAAAAATTTAATGTTGCAACATCAAGATAATAAGAACATATTATACTGGACTTAAAGTATAAAACATATAGAATGTGCAGACGTTGTGTTGTCTATTATTTACCTGGACGAACTACTGGGTTGCCAGGTATAAACAGGTATGTCGATGCCAGTTACTTTCACTTGATTGGATAATAGAAAAAATTGTATATCAACATAAGCGCTGTTTTACTGCGAACACGTTGATATAGGGTTGTCTGCAAAAAAATCGGTCCTAATAGAGGTTTGCGAATTTTAAAGATTTAAATTTTAACGCGTGTGGAAATGAGTGACAGAGAAATCCGAGGTAAGTATACTGAGTAATAATAAAGGACCGAACATTGCAGTCGTGTCTGATGGGACCCTGAGTATAAGAAAGTGCGCATGCTCGGTATGCAAACTATGGAGGGTAGAGGTACCTCTACCAGGACATTATTGAAATGGAAGTTAATGAGAACGAGAGTCACAATTTAACTTCTGATGAATCAGATATTGAATAGAGTTTTGTAATAAATTTTTTAAATATAATACAAGATCTTTAGTCTATCTCTTTTTTTATTTGAATTTTTTTTTTTTTTAAAAAAAATCATATTTTTTAAAAATTTTTTTATTATACTTATAAGTTAATATATGTATATATATATATATATATATTTATTTGTTTAATTGATGTTATATTGTTCAATATTTTTGTATTATATTAAATATATTAGATTGTTATGTATTTAATTAATTATTTTGTTTGCAATTCAAATGTCAGTTGCTCCAAAATAACGCGTACTGTTTACTATATGGAGGGTAGTAGAGGTACCTCTACCCTCCATAGTTTACGTACCGAGCATGCGCACTTTCTTATACTCAGGGTCCCATCAGACACGACTGCAATGTTCGGTCCTTTATTATTACACAGTATACTTACCTCGGATCTCTCTGTCACTCATTTCCACACGCGTTGAAATTTAAATCTTTAAAATTCGCAAACCTCTATTAGGACTGATTTTTTTGCAGACAACCCTATATCAACGTGTTCGCAATAAATCAGCGCTTATGTTGATATAACATTTTTTCTATTATCCAATCAAGTGAAAGTAACTGGTATCGACATACCTGTTTATACCTGGCAACCAGTAGTTCGTCCAGGTAAATTCTTATCTTGATGTTGCAACATTCAATGAAAAATATTTTTTTTTAAGAAATTTAAAATATTCTGTCCAGGATCTTTTTTGCCAACCCATTTTTAATATATTTTCTAATATACTAAATTTATTATAAAATAAGTTTTATTCTATTATCAGCTCGGTGAAGGTCGATCTAGGTTCGGATCTTAGACTATATAGTATTACTACTGAATATACACGCTACTTTCTATAAAACATGTAGGCATTTTCCAGTGTTTATACCAAACCTAAAAAAAAATCAGTCGCAGTCAGATGACGTCCAAGTCCATATCACATTAAAAAATGATGTCCGACCGTTTCGCAAACACTTCCTTAGAAGAAATTCGAAAAAACGTAGAAAACATAGTTCTTTCAAAGCTTGATATATAATATAGTCATATACAACTCGTCATAGATATTTTGGGTAGAGTATACTTTGATATTTTTTCGCCAATATTGTTGCAAAAATACCACTCGACCAAATTTCTTTAAAAAAATATTTTTCAAGAAATTTTGTTTCGTGAATTTCTAAAACAATATACAAAAATGTCAAAGTATACTCACCAAAATATCCATCACTTGTGATATGACTACTGAGTATAACATCCATACAATAACGAAAGCCTGCAAAATTGCTTTCCTCCATTCAAAAACTAATTGGTCCTGATGTTCTCAGACCCGGGATGATCTTTTGTGCCTCATACCTCACACTCAATAAATACAGCAAGCAGCATGATTTTTCAGGTCCCATGGCAAAAGTGCCAAAAATCGAAAACATGACAAGAGACGTCGTTTAATGGACAAAACAACGGACACAAGACAAAAAGGGTGGGTGAAATGTAAACATAGAAGAACTACTACCTATCTCAGTTCTTGATCGAACACTGATCCTTCAGTACACATTTCGCATAGGCAAGGTCCTGGATGAAAACTGTTCTCATCGTGAGGAAACTGTCACTTCGAAAGCCATGCGAGCCGAGATAAACACGAGGAGAGAAGCTTTCTAGGCCTGTTTACTCATTACCGCCGATTCGTGGAAGGATTTGCAGAAGCCTATATGAGCATTTCCAGCGTATTAAATCCCATGAAGGAGTCGCCGATATTAGACTCACGACACTGTTTCACTGTTGATCCAAATATTGGGGACTTTCTTCACTGGAAAGAGGACGGAACTGGCAGATCATCCTGTGGGTACAATGGGATTCCCTGGTTGTGAAAACGAGTATAGGAGTTAGCTGATGTGAGGCCGTCAATTTCCCAATTGGTTTTGCCATGAGAAGAGGATTGGTGAAGTGTTGAAGGTAATTCGTGAAGGAAATTCAGGAGGACATCTGGGAAATTCAGGAGGACTCAAGAACATCGCAGAAAAGTGAGCGATATCTAGTGTAGCATCAATGAAACTTGAGTCAGATGCTAATGGTCTGAGAGCTGGCTACGTGAAATAAAAATGATAAGGTACAAGGGAAGTTTTTACATAGAAACCTTCCTTACCTTCTGCAGGCAGAAGTCAGTTCCGGGGCTGAAATATTCTTCCAGGGCGCAGCCTGGCGCTCACATAACTCCGAACACTTAATCATTTATCAAGGCCTGGTTGAATAAACGCTCGCGTTCAAAGTGAAAGGACCGGGGTTCGGTCCCGAGCTGGGTCACGCTTTTTTTTATTACACTCAAAAAGGTAAAATTTTCCTTGTGCCTTATCATTTTTAATTTACGTAGTCAGTCTATAACCGACACATGTAGACTGGGGCAAACTACATAATATTTGAAATTGATAATATTAGGATATTTCCGTTGAATTTATTCAGGTGTAATTGAATCCAATATTTGTAATAAAAAATAATGAAAGTACTCATATCATGAAAAATCATGCAAGTCCTGGTAATTCATATTGAGGGATGTATTGCTATCTTACCGACGCATCTCAGTACTTTTTCTCTTTGATTTGTAGGATGAGTCTAACAGATTTAAAATACATTATCACATATACCTGAGTATTAAATTATCTATTGATATTGCCAATGATATATGAAACTGGATTTAGAGTTCCGACACAACAAACCGCAGCTTTGAAAATAACCAGAGCAGAGATTTTCGTAGAAACCTTGAGAATGAAAATAAATTATTCTCTCCAATTATTCACATCCAGCAAACACAAACATTGAGTATATTTTGTAAACTATTGCAAAAATAATTGGTTGAGTAGAATCGTACAGGGCAAAAAATCGTTTTAATAGAGTTGATTGAAGTAGTTTGTTCTTTATCGACATCATGGCTTCAGTTAAATGCATTATCAACTTGTATGAATGTGCTCAATGTTGCTTGGGATCGCTGGATTTCCATTGACTTGATTAAAAATATCTCCATTTTGATGAAACCTCTATACTTTTCTTCGTTAGAAGTATACAAAGGAATTTCCATTCATTATATTGATATAAATAAGACACCAATTAGAAACACTGATCAAAACGAAATGAAGGCAATCTTTCCACGAGTAAATGATTAAATAATAATGTTGGGTCTTTTCTTTAACACTTTGTCTCCGAAAGTATACTCACACTCAAACAATATAGTACAAAAACCATTTTTATTCTACATAAAGGATAACTGAATTATTTATTTGGATAATGATCTTGATATGACACTTCCTTATACGTTTCTCAAAAAAAGGATTAACGAGTTACGTGAATTGAAGAGAGCTAGTAAATACAATAACAAACAAACTTACCTTATGTGTCAGTACATACGGGACAAATAAAAATTATCCATTCATCATGAGTTAGGTGAATAGGCGAAATCACTAATTTCTGGAAAAAATACCACAATGTCCAGAACGATGAAAAAATTGGTTAGTTTCTTTTAAAAAAATTTTTTTCAAAGTCGTTTTTCAAAAAAAATATCAGAGAAATGCTCCTGTTTGAACACTGCGAAAATTGCGCCAGGATGGTAACAAGTACAGATCTATCGCCGATTGCCGAGAGCGCAAGATAATTATAGAGTTGCCAAACATTATTCCTAATATTTCTCTTAACAATGTGAGCAGGCCGAAATAATAATGACATGCACTCGGTATACATACATATCATTCAAGAATAACTGAATCAAGAGAAGCTATCAAATCTCTTCATTTCAATATAACACATGCTGACACCAGTTCCGTTTCATGCATAGGATGAAACAGAATAACATTCCCTCAGAAGTTTCGCAAAATAGTGACACTGACAATTCGCCGATCGCGGAGTGTGCCAGGAATTACATCGTTGCCAAACGTTATTCATAATATTCATTTACAATAAAAGCAGGCCGAAAAAATAATGACATAGCACATATACATACATATTATTCAAGAATAACTAAATCAAGGACAGCTATCAAATACGAAGTATTCATTTCAATGTAACACATGCTGACATAAGTTCTGATTTATTCATAGGATGAAAGAGAATTACGTATCCACAGAAGTTCCGCAAAATAATTCCACAGGCCACTCAGAAAAATGCCAAGTCAATGGACTTATGACATCAAAAGAAGCGGCAAGAACGCTATGTTTGGATGTCTCACTGAATTTGAGAGTTTTAGAGCAGTGTTTATTCGAATATTACACAATATCTTCTAGGAAAAACTATGCATATATAATATTGTATCACTATATTTCAACTTCAAGCACATATGAAGCAAATTTATGAGTTTGTGATCTCGCCTATTTAAGGAAGCTACTCGTAAATACAGTGCGGCTTTTAATAGTCCCTCCCCCCTGTTAACTTTCGACCGGATTGACGTAGAACAATAAAAAAGAAACGTATAGAATGATATCACCGATACTACTTTTTGAAATGAAAGTGATTTTCCGATAGATGACGCGGGGGGGCACATCAAAATAGCATGGGGAGTCAAGTGGCACATCGTTTTTTTTTCAATTTCCTCAATAGTTTTTCACAATATGCATTTGAAATGTCAAGTATAAGAAAATTTGAAATGCATATTGTGAAAAAACATCAAAACGAAATTCAAAAAAATAGGATGGTTGGAAAGAGAATTGAATTATCTTTTCAACGATGTGCCACTTGACTCCCATGCTATTTGAAATTTTTAAGTTGATTCCCCCCCCCCCGCGCCATCTATCAAGCAATCACAATGTCTTTCATTTCAAAAAGTAGTATCGGTTATATCATTCCATAAGTTTTTTTTCTTCATGTTTTACGTCGAACCGTTCAAAAGTTAACAGGGGGGGGGACTATCAAAAGCCGCACTGTATAACATAAACAAACTTATCTTATATGTCAGAACATACAGGGCCAATAAAAATTATCCATTCATTGAAACACATCAACAGAATTAACAGCAATATTATGTTTTGGTTTACAGATGAAGAAAAATAACAAACAAATAAAAGTTGTAGGCTTCAAAAAGCTCAATTTGTTTGAAAATATGAACTAAAATCAGATGTGAAATCATATGCGACTCAAAGATACACTTTAGTCACTATCTTCCATCATTCAAGATAACATCTTGTGAGATATTGATGTTCAAAAGGAAAAGATTCTCAATTGAATAATATTGAATACAAATATTTTTCTGTGAATTGAAAAATCCCCGATAAAAATGATGTTATTCTTGTGAATTTCTTATAGAAAACAACTACTTCCCCGGCTAACAGCTCTATGGAATGGCATATTGATGGTCAATATTGTTATTTCAATAAATTAAATGCCAATTTGAAATTACACGGCTGAGTAGGCCAAATTTAGCCTCATCCGAGATCTAGACACAGTATTTTTGTGCAAAATTCCATTCTAATAGGATGTCTATGAATTTCGTTTTATACAACGTCCGTTTGAAGTATTCGAAGAAACATAAAGAATGGAAATTATCAATATTCTAGATTTGCATATGATCATTTCAACTAAAACTTCTGGCCACATTCCGGTATGTCGGAAATAGATAAATTCTCATTTCAAATGGAACAGCCTCTGTTTATTATTTATTCAGAATAATCATCAAATTTTATTGTCACTTATTTGTCCAGTATGTGGGGGTTTTGGCCCTACAAAAGGTGGGATAGAAACGATTTTGATATATATTATTTAGTTCCGGATACCGATGAAAAATCCGAGGGTCGGCAAGGTCCTCCATCTTGGATTAAAGGAACAAAAAAATATTTTACATCTGCTCGTTTTCCTCAAATCATTTGTAGTTATTTACTATATAATTATAATTTTTCGAATTCAAAGTCAACTCATTTCCACACCACCATGAGGTTGTACCCGCATCAGGCCTAATCCGCAGCTTTTTTTTTTGCAATTGAGTACAGCTTTTATTTCGTAATTCTCCGAAAATATTTCTATTATTTCTTTTTTTATGGTACTGATTGGTTGATGTTAATATCTTCATAATCGTCTTCGTTGACAGTCTTATCCTCGAACCCATTTTCCTCCCTGAGAATCTAGGCCTCATCATCGTCATCGCTCTCGATGATGACCTCTGGTGCATTCTCGCATGATTCACCAATCCGTATTCAAGAGAGCACTTCAACCCACTTGTTCTGCAGCCACATGCTCCACCGCATCCCTTTTTGCAATTGCATGAAATAACATTCAATAAGGTATCTGGGGCAGGTTTATCTGACATTGTTATTGGAGTAAGCCCATTGGTACCAAATTTCCAACCCCAGTCGGTTGTTTTTTTCTATATTCCACACCATTATTGGTCTTGGTAGTAGGTCCCAAATACATGGTACATCCGAAATGTATTTAGAAAAGTAATTATAAAACTAGTTGTTAATTCCATTCATATAATTGTAATTAAATGAATATAATTAAGTTAGTTCCGCCACGAGACAGTTCAATTAGGAAATTATTTTCGACGGAATCGAAAAATATCAAAAGAATTTTCGATTTGAAACGCGAAAAAAAAATGTTTGAGGGGGGGCACTTGCCCCCCAATCGATTCTAGAAAATTTCTCCGTTATAGAAAGTCGGCGACTCAAAAAATTGATGTCCCCGAAAAGCGCAGCAAAAAAAATAATTTCAGACCTGGGCCTCCCCCTCACTAGAAATCTTACGACATGGGAAAAAATTATCGTTTTTCGATAAAACTTCAATAGACTTTTTTGTATTACTCTTTTTGAACTTTTTTTTGGGGGGGAGAGGGGTATCGGTAAAATCGATGGGATCAACTAGGAAAAGGAGTTTTTTTTTCGCGTTCAGACCCTCAAATGTTTCCCCGTCCTTCTTTAAAAAGTCCCCTGGCACAATCCGCATTTCTCTACGACCCCCCCTTTAGGCTGTGCGCTTCCCCGTGGACTATTTTGAATAACGAGAGTATTTTCGATTATATCTGTCAAACTAGATGGTCAATCACTTTGATTTTTTTTCACAATATCTGTGATATCCTGTTCTAGCTCTTCCTCGTTTTTCATAAACTTCTTAATTTTAGTACTAACGGTAGAATTAATAATGTGCGCTTCGCCGTGGACTATTTTGATTAACGAGAGTAGTTTTGATTATATCTGCCAAACTAGATGGTCAATCACTTTGATTTTTTTTCACAATATCTGTGATATCCTGCTCTAGCTCCTCCTCGTTTTTCATAAACTTCTTAATTTTAGTACTAACGGTAGAATTATTAATGTTCTGTTTGCCTATGCATGGTCCAAATGTTACGTGTTAATTGAGTCAACTTCAATTATATATATATATATATATATATATATATATATATATATATATATATAATTGACCGAAACCACAAATGAGCGGTTGGCGTCTGTTTGTTGACTCCGTTGATTTGTCGTTTTCTACCAAGTGTTGTTCATCTTTGCATTTCTCCACCGTACTGATGAGGGCCGAGAGCCCGAAACACGTGTCTACGGTTAACACTTTTCTCTGAGGGCTATGTCCATTAAATTCCTTCAACTTTGTTTTTAACAGTCCCCCCACTATTACTCTCTTTTAATATTTATATTCCTGGACTCGGATGTCACGCAGGTAGCTATAGCTGCCTCCGTGGTGACGTTGGTTGTTTCCCTGGAATTCAGGGTCTGCTGACCGAAACCACAAATGAGCGGTTGGCGTCTGTTTGTTGACTCCGTTGATTTGTCGTTTTCTACCAAGTGTTGTTCATCTTTGCATTTCTCCACCGTACTGATGAGGGCCGAGAGCTCGAAACACGTGTCTACGGTTAACACTTTTCTCTGAGGGCTATGTCCATTAAATTCCTTCAACTTTGTTTTTAACAGTCCCCTCACTATAACTCTCTTTTAATATTTATATTCCTGGACTCGGATGTCACGCAGGTAGCTATAGCTGCCTCCGTGGTGACGTTGGTTGTTTCCCTGGAATTCAGGGTCTGCTGACCGAAACCACAAATGAGCGGTTGGCGTCTGTTTGTTGACTCCGTTGATTTGTCGTTTTCTACCAAGTGTTGTTCATCTTTGCATTTCTCCACCGTACTGATGAGGGCCGAGAGCCCGAAACACGTGTCTACGGTTAACACTTTTCTCTGAGGGCTATGTCCATTAAATTCCTTCAACTTTGTTTTTAACAGTCCCCTCACTATTACTCTCTTTTAATATTTATATTCCTGGACTCGGATGTCACGCAGGTAGCTATAGCTGCCTCCGTGGTGACGTTGGTTGTTTCCCTGGAATTCAGGGTCTGCTGACCGAAACCACAAATGAGCGGTTGGCGTCTGTTTGTTGACTCCGTTGATTTGTCGTTTTCTACCAAGTGTTGTTCATCTTTGCATTTCTCCACCGTACTGATGAGGGCCGAGAGCCCGAAACACGTGTCTACGGTTAACACTTTTCTCTGAGGGCTATGTCCATTAAATTCCTTCAACTTTGTTTTTAACAGTCCCCTCACTATTACTCTCTTTTAATATTTATATTCCTGGACTCGGATGTCACGCAGGTAGCTATAGCTGCCTCCGTGGTGACGTTGGTTGTTTCCCTGGAATTCAGGGTCTGCTGACCGAAACCACAAATGAGCGGTTGGCGTCTGTTTGTTGACTCCGTTGATTTGTCGTTTTCTACCAAGTGTTGTTCATCTTTGCATTTCTCCACCGTACTGATGAGGGCCGAGAGCCCGAAACACGTGTCTACGGTTAACACTTTTCTCTGAGGGCTATGTCCATTAAATTCCCTCAACTCTATATATATATATATATATATATATATATATATATATATATATATAAATATATATATCTTGGGTTCGGGATGGTGAAACTTGTTAAAATTTAATAGAGGTGTTATTCACATGTTAATCAATACGTATGCCAAATTTTGATAATTTCCTAATTCAACTGTCTCATGGCGGAACTACCTTAATGTAATAAATTTTTGAAAAAGTACTTTAATTGTATTTATTTTTAACGTACATGTAATTACACAACTCTACTCTCTATATCCTTGTGTGCTTTTGTCCAATACCTGAATGAACATTTGTATTCTCAGAAGTGGAATTATAAATATATATATATATGGTTTCAAGGTTTAAACAAAATAGAAATGCACTTTGTGTCCTAATGAAAATATGTCCTATTTTTCAATTTCAGAATCATTGAATAAACTCTGAAATCTACCTTTCCGACTGGCCGCGCCATGATTTTTTTTATATTTTCGCAGGTTCATTTTTTCTACACTCATCATCTTACTACAGCGGCGGTATCATCTTGACTGTAGGAGCGAATATTTCTTATCTAAACGTTTTACCTTTTACAGCATGTCGGAAGAGAACGTAGCCAAGCTGCTTCTGAGAACTATGCATCGTTCACAAAGAGTTATGTAAAAAGATTATGATAAGTCATTAAAATATCAATTATACAGTGTACCGTTAGGAAGGAGGATTTCAATTTAACGAGTCAGGTAACTTTGAATTCGCAACAAAACGTCTAGGATACGGTAAAGAGTATCGTAATAATTATTCAAAATGGAGATAGGATAAAACAATACAGAATAACAGTTAAATATTTATTGATAATATATTCAATAGTTGAACTGCATATTATTCATAAGAAACACTGTTAAGCGGAAAATGTCCATTATTCCACCTCGACAACTTTTTCATAGTAGAATATAAAAAAATAAAAGATCTTTATCCAGTGAAACTGGACTGTAAGAAATTATAAATGAGTGAATTTGGTGAGTGCATTCATTTTTCTGTGTTAAACACAACCACAAGAGTCTCTTTTCAGCTAATATTCTTAAACTATCAATCGGCTCAGAAAAAAATCCTATAGACATTTTTGCTACATAAAATTCCTAAACTCTTCTTGTGCTTCTATAGAAATTTTCATAAAAAGACTTTCCACAGCTTTTGATTTTTATTGAAAATAATTTGACTATGAAATTTTATGGCGGTGTTTTTAATTTTAATTATTCACAAATAATTACGAAAAATTATTACCATTGGACGTCATAGAAAGTTATAATTCGAATATAAAAAATAGTGAGCTAACCAGAATATTCAGAGACTGGGAACTGCCATTTCAGAAACACTTGTGAAAAAATTCATCAAATCTAAAATGTTCTATGGCATTATATAATGTGAATGAATTTATTGAAGAATTACCAAATTGCTACGGAATTATATAGCCAAAAAATTAGAGAAATAATAAAAAACATAGTACCTTAGATGAACAAAACTATAATATATCTTCATTAATTTATTTATCTCTACTAATTTGATAAAAACAATTAATGTAGATATACATAGATAAATCACTATTCTACATCTTAATTCAATCAGTATGTACTGATAAGTTCCCTGGTTCTTTCAAAATTTGTAGAATTCATTAAAAAATGTGTTCACAATCAGTTTTCTAATCACATTTAAAATATTGTATCCAAATATCAACACGGTTTTTTCTCAGGCAGATCGACAGATAGTGCTTCAGATTCATTTTCAAATATAACTTCGATCTAACAAAAGCCTTTAATCGCCATAATTGAAAACCACTTATATTTCCTAGGATTCATGTGTACAAAACCTACACTCGCATCATATCTGCAATGCGGGAGAGTATTTGTTGAAATAGAGAATCGCAATCCAAATATTTATAATATTGATATTGGGGTTCCGTAAGGCTCTATTTTGGGTCCACATATTTATTTTATTCGTAAATGATTTTCCACTATTTCTGAACACACATTGTCTATATGCAAACAACACAACACTAGCCGATGATGCCAAGACCCCTGAGGAGCTCCAAATAAAATTGAATGTTTTCTCTCACGAGTGTAGGAAAAAACCCTTAATAATCCATACAAATGAAACATGTATTTGTGCAAGTTTCCTCAAGACAAATCCCCCAGCTCCAAGTGAAAACTATCAAGGTAGCTTTTAGGATTATATCTGGATCCCAATTTTATGTCGAAATAATACATTTGTTATATATCTTACAACATCATATTATTACGTAACACAAACCATGCCCAAAGGGTTTTTATATCTCAAAATGGTCATCGGACTCATATTCGTCCTTTGCACAGAGGATTCATGTAGGACATACCTACTTCCAAGGTCACAACATTTTAATTTTACTAAACATTTACATGTATAAATGTATTTTGTTTGCCAGCAATTTTGAAAATTTAAAGCGAAAATTCTGATGTTTACAACTATTCCACTAGACAGGACGATTACATTAGAGCCTTCCAAACACAAAACATATCTCTTTGGAAACAGTCAATTTTACATAGGTATTAAACTCTTTTTACAACTACGTATAGGTGCTTTTATAGTGTTTCAGGATTGTTAGATACAAGATCATAGTTCCAGGGCATATCTACTCTGATAGTTTAGTTTGTTTGTTTGTTTTCAATATCATGTATATGATCTCAATGGAATTAAAGATCATTATTATTTTTATAACCAACCATTTTCAAATAAAACATTGTGATTTTTCTAATTTTATGTATATGATGATAAACTAATTTAATATTATTATTTTTCTTATAAGTAACAATTTTCAAGTAAAACATGTAAAACAGGATGCATCTTCCTTTTGCTCCATTTCTGAAGATTATCTATCGTCTCCGATATTTTGTCATTTTGCTTCTGATTCCCCCATTTCTTATACTAAAAATATGAAGAATTCTTGTGATTCTGTTGTAGCTCAACTATTACTTTTCTCATCTAAAATGAGCCATATGGTCTAGCACACATGTTATGGATGTTCTGTTCTATTTATGGGTTATACTGAGTTTTTCAAAACACCAAAAAGTGCACGAGAAACAATTATTGAAGATGGAATTTGCTACTATCATCGCTAAAGGCAGTGAAATTAGCACATCTACCGCTCACATTATATGCCTCACTACAGTATTCATTCAAAAGAAAATTTGACCAACATTTTGCAGATAATTGACCTGAATCCAGAAAACATTTGTTCTAAAACACTATTATAAAACATCAGAGTTAGCAGAAATTAGTTGTTATTATGAATATTAAGAGTAGTCAAATGATTGAAGCAAATTCCATGGTATGTTGGAAGTTTTGGAATGTTTAACGTTGTGTGTGATAATTGTAAGCTATTTGTCGTTGTATTGTTGGATATGTGATGACTCGGATGTAATTCGATTGGCTGTAGATCGCCCACTCCCGTGCCTATTTAGTGTTTATTATATCAGCTCCAGCAATCACAAATAAAGAAGTCGTGGTTCATCATTTTCCAGTTCAAGTGGTAGTTTCAGGTATAAAGCTGATAAATTGAGTAATTTTGTAGGGTATCTTAGCCATCGTTTTTTCCCATAACTTGAGTGGTGAATTTTCTTTAAAACGAATACAAACAATCTCCAAGTCCCTGTTTTTGATGACCAACAAGCAGAATATTATCTGATGAGTTTGATTATTGATCTTTCTTCAATTACCTCATAGATAACAGTAAAGTTTTGTTTTCGAGTAAGGTATATTTACTATTAGAATGTCGTCTTTGTCCGTTAGGTCATCAAGAGTAATTTTGATCAATTCATATGCAGAAACCAGCTCATCCAAACATTAAAACAACCAACAAAAAGGTACCTAGTTGAGTATCTGTACATATATTTTGTTTTTTAATTCCAACTATTTTTACTCCATGAGTGTCAAGCCTCCAGCAGCAATTCATGAATGTCTTCTCAGAGAAATATTTGCGCCTTTCTAGGTTAGTGGCCGCTTTTGTAATACTCACGTTTTCCTTAGTTGCAGGTTACATGGAATACTCTCTTCACTTTATAGATTGCCTTAGGGTTTTTAGAGATAGAGAGAGAAAATTACACCTGCAGGATAATTCTCTTAACATTAGTGAATATCCTGACGTTTTGCATGTAAAATTGTAAAGCAAACACGAATGGTTTCATATTATTTCGAGAAATATGAGGTTTTTTACGTACGGTGTGTTGCCTAAGTCGGTAGTCTTTGAGGATCTGATTTAGTTAGCAACACACCAGACGAACACCATACATTTTAACAGTATTTCTAAATTGAGGTACGATCTAACTCGTCGCATAACTTTACGAAATATTTAGATTTTATACTATACCAGGTGATAATGGGACTAGGGCCATGCTTATATCTCCTTCACTTATCAACCGATTGGAATGAAATTTTGTGCATAGATATGAGACACAATTTCGGATTGACAAACATATGAAAACAGAATGGACGACTTCCGGTTTCGCCAGAATAGCCACCAACTTCGATTTTTCAAATAGAACACCCTGTATGTTTGATGTTTTTCGGATTCTACCGCTCAAATTACATACGACCGTGTTGCCAAATTTTTATTTTACACATGAAAAAAAGTAATTTCTCAAATTATTTATTAAGGAGGCTATAATCTATACTAATTTACATCAGTAAAAAATCCTACAGCAGGAATTTAAATTTTCTGAACGAATTTTTAACGAAATTTTTTTTTTTTAAATGGTACTCACCGAGGGCCATCTTGTCATTCAATAAATAATTTGATTACCAATTCAACGATATACCTTATGTGCCACTTTCTTTTTGTTCAAAATGTAGAGAGCCATCTAGCAGAATGAAATCAATCTGAAAAAATTGCTAGGTAACATGACATCTATTCATTCTTTAAAACCTTACTTCAGAACGGTAAAAATTAATTACCAAAATATGTAATGATCATAAACCTATAACAGAAAAGATAACTTTAATATAATCAAACTGTTTAAATAAATCTAACGACTCAAACAGTGAAACATTCAACGTTCAAATTATTACTCACAATACCATTATCCTGTTTTCAATAGAAGAGTTTCACAACCATCGAAAAATCATTTTATTTATTGATGACCAATGATATATTCGAAGTGTTGCCCGTTTTCTCTAAGACATAGACTAGTTCTATTTATTGTACACCTTATCACATTTATCAGTTCGTGAGCAGAAATTTCCAGAAATGGGCGCTCAACTCTACCTCTCAAGTCCTCCAAAGAAGTTGGTCTCCTCAAGAATACTTTGGATTTAATGTGACCCCATAAATAAAAATCAATATGGGTTAAATCGGACGATCTGGCTGGCCATCTGATTGGACCATTTGTTCCAATCCATCTCTGCCCATAGGTATCACTAAGATATTGCCGAACAATATTAGCATTATGTGGTCCTACACCATACTGCTGAAAAAAACATATTTTCCCTGATGTTCTCAGGTAAATCGTTGATATTATTTTGACTATCGTTCTCTAAGAATTGTAGATGTCTTTGGCCCGTCAAAGACCCGTCGAAAAGAATTGGTCCAATGATTCTTGTCCCTATGATTCCTACCCAGATGTCGAATCCTAATCTTTCTTGAAAATTACTTTCTCTCAGCAACCTAGGATTTTCTTGAGCCCAGTACCTTTATTATTCCTGTTGAACATTATTCGTAAACCTAGACTCATCTGTAAACAGTATCTTCGAGACAAAACCATTATTCAAGTCATGATGACGGAAAAGCCAATTAGTAAGTCTCCGTTCTGGGTCATTTTCATATAGATGGTGATGCAAACTATATTTATAGGATCGGTATTTCTGTTTTTTCAATACTTTTCTGGCACTTTCCCTACTGATCCAACATTGAATTTCCATTTCTCGCACTGAGGCAGATGGAGAAAAATGAACATATGCTAAAACATTAGTTTCCGCTTCTTCACTGACGATGAAGTGGATGTGGTTTTGATCAGCTGGTTCTTTACTTAGCATAATTCCAATTTTCTGAAATAGGTCCTCGATGGGAACGGATAACGAACAGCGTATAGCATACTAGCATTGACAGCGCTCTTCTGACATCCACAGTATATCAATATCATATCGAATTGTCTATTATTTTCCATTTCAAAAAAACTTTTCACAAATGAAACGAGATGACTAGTAAAATTGGTATTTCACTTTTGACATGACATTAATCACCTACTGTTTTCCATGATTCCACGGCTACCTTTCATTTCATCAAACCTAAACGGATAACTCATTGGAATTTGTAGGCATTGTATAAAATATTGTACAAATTCAATAATTGATCGTTTTTAGTTTTGAACAAAAAGAAAGTGGTACATAATGTATATCGTTGAATTGGTAATTGAATCCTCTATCGAATGACAACATGGCCTTCGGTAGGTACCATTTGAAAAAACGTTAAAAATGCGTTCAGAAAATGTTAATTCCTGCTGTAGGATTTGTTATTGATCTTATCGATGATATGACTATTACTATGAGTTACTGATGTAAATTAGTATATATTTTAACCTGATCAAGGCCTCCTGGGCTAAAAAAATTAAGAAATTATTTGTGAAATAAAAATTTGGCAACACTGTCTTATGTAATTTGAGCCGCAGAATCCGAAAAACATCAAACATACAGGGTGTTCCGTTTGAAAAATCGGAGTTGGTGGCTATTCTGGCAAAACCGGAAGTCGGCCACTTTGTTCTCATATGTCTATCAATCCGAAATTGTGTCTCATATCTATGTACAAAATTTCATTTAAATCGGTTAATAAGTGAAGGAGATATAGGCATGGCCCATTCATTGTCAGTCGATATACTCAGCTTTCAATAGGAAATTAAATGTTCTCTTTAAAAAAAAAAAGATTTTATATCCTTTATTTTTTTGTTTGATAAACGCTAATAATTAATGGAAGTTCGAAATATCAACGTTGTTTTTATATTTCAACGTGCTTTTCAACATAGAATATATCGACCATAGTGTAGAAGGTTTGCAAGATTTCAATTCCTCAGAGAAATAGGCCAAAATGACATTTTTTGAGTATTTTGTTACTTTATTCTTCCTACACCATTCCTTAAATATGTGCAGATTTTTCTGATAATACATTTTCAGTGGCCTTCTGAATACTGTTTAGGATGTTTGGAGGAGTATTGTCAAATTCGCCAGATCAATTTGAATCCATATCGGTTACCTATGAGATACAAACAGATAAACTGCAATAAAATTTGAATTCAAAAGTGTTCAAACATTAATAACAAAAACTTCTTACCTTGTAAAATTTAATTTGGTTTTATAATATACTAAATAAACTTTATCAATTAATCTTTTGCTATGTGTTCTGTGATACTAATACTAATTCTGTGATACTAGTTTTAGAGATTGACAGTTTTTCTAATCCACACAGCTACGGCCTATTCACTTTTAGCAAAATCGACATCCACAGTCTGTTTACTAATTAAATCAATGACATTTAAAGAAAATTATGATCAAAATAAAAAAAACTGTTGATAATTTGTTGCAGATTAAATATAAGCAAAAAAAATTACTTGTCTTAGAAAAAAATAGCATAAATTGTAATTTAAAATAAAACGTTTTATTTCGTTGCTATGTACAATTTTTGACGAATTTTACATTACGCACTAGTGCGTAAAGAGTTTTACTATACGGACCAGTAATAAAAATTATAAATTTACGTAAAGTACGTACTTTACGTACGGTAGTGGAAAAATAGTATATTAAACAAGGTTTGAAAACGACTCTTTGCACACGATCGAGACAAATTGGTGGACTGAGCCGAAGGCGAGATCCATAAGTCAAGCGAGTGTGCAAAGAGGTTTTCAAACGAGTTTTTTACGATACTTTTTATACGACTGCAAATGGAAACCCCCAAATCTTTTTTTTTTGTAAAACTCGTTTTTATTAACCCTTTCAATGCTCTTGACGTATATATACGCTAGCCGCTTAACTGCTCTAGACGTATATATACGCATCGAAAATAAAAATTAGATATGATCACTGTATTTGGAAACACTTGCTGATAATATCATTTATATCTCTAATCTGCAAAATTAGTCTAGTTAAATCTTCGTAATATCCAATCTTGGGAAATTTTCCGAAGCGATACAAAATTTGTAAGACTTTATTGAAAAAAAATACAATCGCGTTTAAATACCCTTGACCAATTCTAATGGTACAATTTTTGTTTTGCAGAAATGCGTTGTTGCCAAGTTGGTTACTTCGGATTACTGAAAATCTGATATGGGGATGATTCGAAGTGATTACTATACTAATCAATCAGGCAAATCGTACAATGTGAACTTTGCGGAAATGTGCTGCTGCCAAGTTATGGACGCTAGAAATCATTTGGTAAAGTTTTATAGTAATTTTGCTTGAAGAATATCGAGATAACTCTTCTGCTCAATCAATTTTTTTGGTGTAATTTTCGTCTCCAGAAAATGCGCTGTTGAACTTCTGAGTGTAAAATTATCGAGGGCGTTAGGTCCTCCCCTAGTCTTCATCAGTTGACAATAATTACATATAATCATATAATGAATAAATGAGAGTCAAGTATAACAACATCCTCTACAAATAAATAATATATTTTTTCTATCGCTATTGAAAAAAGCGTCATTTATATGACCATTTCTTGATGAGTATGAACTGTAGTTTCGTCCCTGAGTAGGTGATGATCCATTACTCAACAGGTTCGAACCAATCACAGTTGAACCAGATTCATTACTCAATACTTTGAAGCCAATCACAGATGAGCATATTCATTACTGTGCAGTTGTGTTTGAATTGTTTCCATTCGCAAGTATGCCTTGAGAAGTTGGTCACTTCGGATTATTGGAAATCCGGTATGGGAATGGTTCAAATCAAGTGGATACTATATCTGTGAATCAAGTGAATTTTGCAAAAAAAAATCGTCTTTGCAGAAATGCGCTGTTGCCATGTTATGGACGGTGGTTGTCGTTGAGAAAAGATTTATGGAAATTTTAGATAAAAAATGAATATAAATCTTTTTCCAAATCGGTAATTATAATTTCATAATGCGTGGTTGCCAAGTTATGAAAGCTGAAAGATAAAAAAAAATATTTGAAGAACACGAACATAGATCTCCATCTATTTTGATTTTGTTCTTTGTTCTCCGTGCATTGAACATAAACGGATGTATTGTTACGAATCCATACTACGCCCCTGGAAAATAAAACGCCACTGGCCAAGATTCCAAGAAAACACAGCGAGTCTAGAGCGGAAACGAATCGAGAACCAGCATTACGCCGCTCGAATATTCGAAATGTTCACGAATATTCCAGAATGTTTCATATAAAAGCATTTAATTTCTGCCATCAAAATGAAGAAATATCAATAATCAATCAAGTATAGCAACTTTAGGAACTAAACAAAATTCCAAAATAGCAACTTTTACGAACTTGTCAGTAAATACAGTAAATATCCAGACCGGAATCATCCAAACAAGTTGGTTTTGAAACGATTGCTACATCAATTTCGTAGCTTATGAAAAGGCAAATAGACCAAAACCTATCATTGGAAATGGGGAAAATGAATTTCTTATTATGGGATCAATCATAGAAAACCCTCATACGAGTCAACGTACGATCGAGAAAGATACAGGGATAAGCAGACGGAGCATTTCTAGGGTAATAAAAAAATACAAATTCCACCCGTACCGTATTCAGATGCACCAGGAATTTTCTGATGAATCTACTTCTCATAACAATGGCTTAGTGATCAGACACAACTAATTTGAAATAGATTCCATCGCGAATCGATTTTGTCATGGGTTCTGGACAAGTTTAGTGAGGATGAAATTTTTGGATTCCATTTTATTTTCTGATGAATCTACTTCTCATAACAATGGCTTAGTGAAAGACACAACTTCCATTATTATAGTGATGTGAATCCTCATTTTTTCCGCACTCTGGATCACCAGAATAGATGGTCTGTTAACGTGTGGGGAGGAATTATAGGTACACAAGTTATAGGACCATACTTTTTTTATGGAAACTTGAATGGTCAAATTTTTTTACAATTTTTACGAGATGATCTGCCTGAGTTGCTGGGTAATGTGCCGCTAAATATCAGACAACGGATGTGGTTCAATTGGATGGAGCTCCGGCACATTTCAAATTCAGTGTCAGACAGTTTTTGAATATGTGCTTTCCGAATAAATGGATTGGTAGGGGAGGACCACAAAATTGGCCAGCGAGATCACCAGATTTGACTTGCCTCGATTTTTTCCTATGGGCATACTTGTAGAATGAGGTTTACGACACTCCTCCAACCACACTGGAAAATATGAAGGAGAGAATAAGGGCCGCTTTTCGAAGAGTGACGCCTCAAATGTTATTAAATGTTAAGAAGTCTTCCATAGAGAGAGTGGCTCTTTGTATTCAACAGGATGGTGGTCATTTCAAGCTCCTACTTTGAATTAAGTACATTTGTGTTTCATATTTTGTTGTTGTTTCAGTTGAATAATAAAAAAAATTGTATAGTCTGTTTAATGAACTACTGTCAGAATATGAATGTAAATGATTACTTCATTTTAGTGAACAGTAAATATTTTCGATGAAGTGAAGTATAACAACTGTCAATGAGAATTCTGTGAGCTAATCAAATAAATATCGTTTCAAAGCTATCTTGATTCAAAGAATGCATTGAAATAAGAACTATTTGAAAAAGCCAATATCTGAAAAACTATTTAGGTTAGGTATAGGGAACCCCAATATGAAATCAAAGATAATTGAATTTTATATTGTTCAGACCAAAAAAATACATGGTATTCTATTTGAAATAACAAAGTTACCTTCGTCCGAAATTATAAAAAAGTGACAATGATTTTTGAACATTCTGTATAATATTGAGAAACGAGTTTTATCGAAATCAATAGCTCAAAACCTCTTTCTTGCTTGGTCAGAATTTGAAGGGATGATTTCTATACATTTCGATGTTATTTAGTTTCCAATTGTACCTAGCATTTTCATAAAAAAATCAATAACGAGAACGGTTATAGTTAGGTACATATTACCTAATATGAAACCATATTATTTTTTTACAGCGTGTTCCATTTAAAAAAACACAACTTTGATATGTCACACTTTTTTGAGCCAACCTGTAGACTCCAAAATAATTTCCTTTTGCAGCCTTAATCAATATACATATAATGAAATGGAGAAATTCCCGAAAAAATTAATGGTTTGGTTTACAGGGACCGTGTCGTTTGGGGTGTCCTACCCTGTATATATTTACAAACATTTTTGAAAGTCGTGTTGTAGTGACGTTCCCAGTAGTTAGTATTTCTATTGAAATCTACCTAAAAATGTTTCTAAATATCAATCAATATACTTCAAATAACAGGATTTGTGTTTTATGTACCAACTATGTTGCAATAACTCAATATGCATGTATTTCCTGTATTGTTCTTTTCTTTTCGAATTGGAGAATGAAGACTCTTGTTCTACCACTCCCATTCAAACCCCACGAAAAAATTTGCGCAAGTGCTGTTGAAGGAACTTGAAGATCTCTTTAAAATATATACAAATGGAGGTTGACACAAAAATATAGCTTGATGATATTTTCCCTTTTATGATCTATTTTTATTGGCCTAGTCTGGTCATTTTCTAATAATAGTTAGCAAATACACAATTCATATTTTATGATTCGAACAAACCTTAATTTAGATGTCCCACAAAATTACTGAGAAACAAAAACAAAACCTGAAAATAATGGAATGCATGTGCCATCTAATAAGTTTTTATTGCACCGTTTTACACAAGAATTGATAGTTTTGGCATCAAGTTCTGAAGATGTTGGTACAATAATTTCGATACCAGGAAAATTATTGTGACGACATCATGACAATGAAAATGGAAAATGTGATGTTTTTCTTGGCTCACGGTTCACTTGTCAGGAGAAATATGATTCAAATGTATATTTCATACTGTTCTCGTATTGATCGCATTTCTCAAAAAAATACATGAAAAATGATGTGTCACAAAAACCGACACATGTTCGCAATTCAATGAAATCTTTAAATATCTGTTGGAATTTCCGCCAAGATTGTATGTGCACTCAGATGTGTACAAGATGTTTTAAAATTAGTAATCTATTATAACGACTGTTATTTTCGGATGATGCAAAGAAAGTGAAAAGCTGAATAATATTCCAATACAGCTTTCCACGCTATCATTTCAAAAGGATTTTTATTCATAGAAAACGTTTTCCAGCCCATGATGAA
Organism: Gonioctena quinquepunctata; assembly: GCA_018342105.1. Lineage (NCBI taxonomy): Eukaryota > Metazoa > Arthropoda > Insecta > Coleoptera > Chrysomelidae > Gonioctena > Gonioctena quinquepunctata. The sequence goes on from JAFIRS010004359.1 coordinate 77,965, forward strand.
GAAGTCACTTATGAAGATGTGACATTCTCAATAAATCATATCAAATGGACTCTCCTCTAAAAATATCAAGTCATCTGACATTTAGGAAATTATAAATAACCTGATCATTAAAAAATCACCAGTTTGCGACTGGTTTGGTATTGAAAAATTTCCCAGAAGAAGGGATGAAACTTTACATATTTATTGCGATGGCGTCAATCGGTTATTTACCTGTACGGTGGGATTGTATAGAAATAATATTAGGTAAAAATGCTGCTGATAATACAGATAAAATAAAGAAATACAAGATTAGAGGAAAGATAGCGAAATATTCAAAATATAACTTGAACTGCAGCGGGAAAAAACATGGGAAACAAACAGAAAGGGTGTAAATAGCTGACAAAAATGAAGAGCATAAAATGGCTATGAAGTGTATGAAAACCAAATAAGTAATTCAAGCTCTCTTGTGAACTTACCTGAAATAATAGTCGAGATCACAAACTCACAAATTTGCTTCATATGTGCTTGAAGTTGAAATATAATGATGAAATATTATATATGCATAGTTTTTCCTAGAAGATATTGTGTAATATTCGAATAAACGCTGATCTAAAACCCTCAAATTCAGTGAGACATTCAAACACAGCGTTATTGCCGCTTCTTTTGACGTCATAAGTCCATTGATTTGTCATTTTCTTGAGTTGCCAGTGCCACTATTTTGCGGAACTTCTGAGGAACCGTTATTCTCTTTCATCCTATGAATAGATCAGAACTTATGTCAGCATGTGTTATATTGAAATGAAGACTTCGTATTTGATAACTGTCCTTGATTCAGTAATTCTTGATAATATGTATGTATACCGAGTGCTGTCATTATTTTTCCAGCCTGCTCTCATTGTAAAGAGATATTACATGAATAACGCTTGGCAACGATGTGATTCCTGGCACTCTCTGCGATCGGCGAGTTGCCAGTGTCACTATTTTGCGGAACTTCTGAGGAAATGTTATGCTGTTTCATCCTATGAATGGAACAGAACTCGTGTCAGATTATTATTGAAATGAAGACTCCTCATTTGATAGCTGCTCTTGATTCAGTTATTCTTGAAAGAAATGCATGTATGCCGAGTGCTATGTCATTATTTCCTCGGCCTGCTCACATTGTGAAGAAATATTATGAATAACGCTTGGCAACTCTGTAATTATCTTGTGCTCTCAGCAATCGGCGATAGATCTAAACTTGTTACGTCATATCCTGGCGCGGTTTTCGCAGTGTTCAAACAGAAGCATTTCTTTGGTAATTTTTTTTGGGAAAATCACTTTGAAAAAAAATCCAAACACTTTTCTTATCTTTCTGGACATTGTGTATTTTTTCCAGAAATTAGTGATCTTGCCTATTGAGCTGGATCATCATTTTGAGAAAGAACACAAATATGTTATATTGTTTGTGATTGATTGTCAAAATGATCATTAATAATGATATTAAGGAAGTCATCATTAACATATACAAAATGTTACCTTTCGTTCCAGCAAATCATAGCCAACATCGCTTTGATTTTATAAGTAGTTCATTCATGAACATTCAATTCCAAACCAATATAACCTTGTTGGACAGTTTAAATAAAAAATACAGTTTCATACTTTCAAAAGTTAGTTCAAATCATTCAGGTGGCAGTCAGATCAGTCAACTAATCAGTAATAATATCCCTAGGACATTGATAATAGACGAGATAATTTTATGACAATAGAAAGCACGTTCCTTGGTAACAGCCCGAAGCCGAAGGCTGAGGGCTGATACCAAGCGACGAGCTTGAGAAATTTGTCATAAAATTATGAGGCATTTGTCAATGTCCGAGGGATATTCGACGGAAAATTTTTTGACAAAAAAAATTATAACTCAACACAATGAAACATTTATTTATTTATTAAAAGTACAGTTAGTGAAAGTACAATTATTAAAATTTAACTCAACATTAGATTCGTTGCTGTTCTCTACTATAGAAGATCTATTACCACGCATAATATTTATGATCTTGTTGTGGTGTTCTTGATCGAGATTTAAGTATGGTTTCATAGAATTTTGATTGCTATGACCAGTAATTTTCAGCAATTGTTGTTCTTCTTGATATCAGTTTATGAAAGAGACGTACAGGGCAGCTTTGTCTTTCACTATTGGAAACCAATCATTTACTACTTGTACAGCTTTTAGAACCACCTTGGCACGTTTTACTGAACACCGGATTGTATTCAATGCGATTTGTTGGAGAGTCATCGTTATTTTTCTCGATTTGAAAAAAATCCACCAGACAAGCAACTGCCTCTCCTCCTCATATTCTCGTTCGCAGCAAAATTCCATAAATATTCCCCAAAGATATTTGTGACTGTAGGTTGTATATTTGGGAATTTTTTCTTTGATTAGCGCATTTATACTTTGAACATTCGCATTGCCAAAACGTGACATTTTGAAATTTATTTGGAATGAAGTTGTCAAACTCAATCGTGTTGTCAGAGTGATTGATAATTGCACTGAATGCAATTATCAGTGTAATGTTGACATGATTGGATGAAATTGTTTCATATGACACAAAATGACAAAATGTTAATGGTTGTGAGAACTGAAATTCTATTTTTGTATAATCCTTGAACTTTTCAATCAAAAGGATATAGACAGTACCTACTTGGGTTTCAATCATAATATCACTTAGAAAAATAATATCTGATTTTTAACTTAAAAAAAAAAATTTAAAAAAAACTTAAATTGTATCTGATTGATACGAGCGAATAAGGGTGAACAAAAAATATTGATTCTCATGAATGGTAATTTACAGCGATTTTTCATTTTTTGATGTGTGTACATCTTAGAGAAAAAATAAAAAAGGCTGAAAGTTGTAGACTATCAAAAGACCTATTAGTCTAGTCAAGAAGTGCTTTTTTGGTCAACTTTTTTCAGCAGTCTCGGAAAAATATGAACAAGGTGTCATTCGATTCGGAATAGCATGTAGATGATTTTTGAAAAAATAAAGTTACGCTCGCAAAAATTGCAAAAGTTATAAACAATTTTACTGGAAAAAAAGTGGGTTTGGTTTTTCGCAAATATCTCAAAAAATAATTGAGACTTTTGAAGATTCACAAAGAGGAGGAAATTTCCTAAAAGAAAGTCTCAACTCCCAGAACTGTAGGACCAATATTTATAATTTTCCCAGGGGGGTGAAAATACGGCCGAAAACGGGCAATCTGGCTTGCGCAAACCACGCCCACTTCGGACACTTTAACAATAAAAATTATTTAGATTTGTTGAAAATATAAAGAGGATGTTCATAAAATCAGATGTGGAATCATCTGCGACTGAAAGATAAACTTTAGTCACTATCTTCCATCGTCAAGATAACCTCTTGTGGGGTATTCATGTTGAAAAGGGAAACATTCTCAATTGAATATTGATAGAAATATTTTTCTGTAAATTGAAAAATCCACGATTAAAATGAAGTTATTTTTTGTGAATGTCTAACAGAAAACAACTACTTCCCCGGCTAAAGCCACGCTGGACATTGAACTACATCTGATAGATATTCTAAAAAGGCCCTAACTCAAAAGAAAAAATCTGAAATTGAAAATTTGAATTTTCATTCAGATAGTTATTTGATTTTCTATTCCAGTCTTAATTAAGAACTCATAAATATGAATGAGGCAAAGAAGAATGTTTTCCAAAAGAGAGTACTCACCAGAAATCATTCGTAACATTGACGCAGGAGGGACATCATTTTAATCGTGGATTTTTCAATTTACAGAAAAATATTTCTATCAATATTCAATTGAGAATGTTTCCCTTTTCAAAAATTATTTACATATTAAATATGAAAATTAGGAAATGAAAAAATTCAGGCACTTACTGGTTAGATGAATAAACAATCCGCGGGCAAAAAATTTTTAGTTATGCAATAGTTAATTAACAATTTTTTGCTGCTTGAACATGAACATTGCAAGTGTGATAATTGTTAAACTAAAAATCTGATATTTTTTTCCTTCCTTGGAGCTATTCTTAAAAGGCTTCAGAATAGATCTTCGTTGAAAAAATTAAAAACACTGTTTTTTATTAACAATTTACGTAGTTGCAAATTCAAAAACTACAATTAATCATTGAATTATTTGATTTATTGCAATTGTTTATAAAAAATACTTTGAGAAAAAAAAATTTTAGCTCCAATGTTTAAATGTCTTATGAACTATTACAAATATGACATCACTTCAGTAATTTGTCATTTAACTTTCATCAATAAACAATTTGAGCTTTTAGATTACTTATTGAAAAATTTACTAATATCTGGAAAAATATTTCGAGTTTAATTTTTGTGGCTCTGTCTCAAGTCTCAAGTGTTTTGATCGCATCTCCATTAGTTTATAAATTATAATAATTTAAAAGATGAAAAACCAGGTGAGAATGATGAAGTTACGGAGAACGGTAATTATAAAATTCGATAAAAAATACAAAAAAAAATTCCGCAAAAAACACTGTAACATTAAGTAGAATAAGAAAAAACATGAGGTAAAAATTTATTTGTTTATAACAAATTGTTTATTAAATAAAATAAAATGAAACATGAAATAAAACCATTTTTTTTCAAATATCGTTAAGCAAGATAAATGATGATTTGAAAAAAATGGTTCTTTAATATTAATTATAAGTAGTAGAATCAAATTGTTAATCAACAAATACATTTTTAAGAATTTCATTTGTTGATATTTTAACGTTTGTTGAATATTATTCTCGGTGTTTCATTATATTTAGTGAATGTCATTGCTGCTTTGTGTTATATACGTCGTATAAAAGTAATGGAAATAAATACCGATTTACCAAAAAATATCAAAGAAAATGCAGCCAAAGCAACCAAACATGTATTGCCAGAGGAATCCAGACCCTTGAACGTCAAGAAATACGAACTATTTATTCAATGGAAATTGAAAAAAAAAAAAAAGCCATAGATGAGATCGTGTTATTGGCGTACTTTCAGGAATTGGTATGTTATTTGATTTTTCTTTTATTTAGTTTATGTTTTTGATTGACTTTTTATTTTAGTCCGAAAAATTTTCTCCAAATTCATTGTGGACGAAATATTATATTTTAAAATATACACTGATAGTCAATGAAAATACCGATATTTCCAATTTTTTCACGGTTAATAGCATTTTTTTAAATGAAATCTAAAGGATATATTCCGAAAAAATGCAAGGTTTTGACAGCAGATCAAGTTCTTACATTTATTGGTGAAGCTTCGGATGAAATTCATCTATTATATAAAGTAGTTTCTAATAAATAATAATTTGAAAAAACTAAAAAACACGCTTTTATAGAAAACCAGACTAAAAAATAGAAAATAAAAAAAACAAAAATTAAAAAAAAAAAAAAGCGTGGGGTGCATGGTATCGGCTCGGCCAACAATTACCTGTGATCTGAGACATTTCTTACTTTACTGCCCTAGGTGTGTAATGTACTATATAATTATTGATACCATGCACCCCACGCTTTTTCTTAAATAAAATATTTTTTTTTTCTTATTTTCTATTTTTTTAGTCTGGTTTTCTATAAAAGCGTGTTTTTTAGTTTTTTCAAACTATTATTTATTTTCTACTTTATAGTGTTGTTTATTTATAAAAGCGTGTTTTTTCCGTTTTTTTACCTATTATTTTAAATATTTTTTTGCAAATTAAAAAATGGAATAATCTTATCAAATTAGGTAATCATAATCTCCGACCCCAAAAACCCCCACATACCAATTTTGAATAGAATCAGACCATAATCACAAAACTCGGCCGCCATTTTAAAGCCGCCATCTTGAATTTTTCAATTTTCACAAAAGAATCATAATATTCAACCCCAAAAACCCCCACATACCAATTTTGAATAGAATCAGACCATAATCACAAAACTCGTCCACCATTTGAAAGCCGCCATCTTGAATTTTTCAATTTTGACGAAAGAATCATAATCTCCGACCACCACAAACCCCAACATACCAATTTCGAATAGAATCAGACCATAATCACAAAACTCGGCCACCATTTCAAAGCCGCCATCTTGAATTTTTAAATTTTCACAAAAAAATCATAATCTCCGACCACAAAAACCCTCAAATACCAATTTTGACGCGAATCGGACGATAATCACAAAACTCGTACGCCATATTAAAGCCGCCATTCTGTTTTTTTTCACACAAAAATTTCTTAATGCATTGTCACCGGAATTATGTACACCTGCCAAATTTCAAATCATTCGGACGTCTGGAAGTGGGTCAAAATCGCGCCCAAAGGAGTCGGTTACAAACAAACAAACAAACATACAAGTGAAGCTAATAATAATAAAGCGTGTAAAAATAGGTGTTTTTGAAGGACTAAGGAGAGATGAACTTGTGAAATTGACTATAAACGACATAGAAGATAAGGGTAGCTGTTTACTTGTTAAAATACCGGAAATAAAACCGGTACGTCAAAAGGATTTAGTATTGTGGAGGAGGGGAAAATAGGGGCTTTGAGGCTGGTCAGAAAATATCTATCCTCAAGACCCAGTGTAGTAAAGGATCTCAGATTTTTCCTTACGTACCGAAACGGTCGGTGCACCGTCCAACCTGTTGGCAAAAATACCATAGGAAGTGTACCTTCAATGATTGCCAAATACTTAAAATTGGATAATGGAAATGAATATGCTGGACATTTTTTGGAAGAACTTCGGCAACTCTCTTAATTGAGGCCGGTGCATCGTATGAAACAAAGTGTCAACAATGATAGTATAGTAAATTCGGTTACAGAATAACATGAATTTACTAGTGGTCAAGTTTTCTCTTCTAAAGTTTCGAAAAAATCCGAAGATTTCGGGTCACATAATTTTTCCGGAAAATTGAAAATTGCACTTTTAATTAGGTAAGATTATTGAAAGAAATTGGTTGTTTGACTTAGTTTGTTGTTTATTGAGTTGTTGTTTGAACTTGTATGAATTTTTTTCCAAATAAATAATTTTGTTCGAGCTTTTGCTTCATTTCTCCTCGTACAATGAGTGGGCGTTATGGCCATAACGCCCTAGGGCGTTTTGAGTGTGTTTATAGCAAGCGTATCCAAGGTAAAATATAGCTATTTATGTACCAAGTGCGTTATATAGATCCTAACGCCCGGAGGGTAACATGGGCGTTAGGATCTAGTAACGCTCGTGGTGCATACAAGATTTTATTTTTCACGAAAAAATTATCTTAAACGACGTTGTTCACTTCATAAATTTCTTCTCATAGTATTTACTGCGTTCTGGTCGGCAACTGAGCACAAGTGAGCTTCTATGCAATTGCCATGGAAACATTGAAGAGGTTGCTAAGGGTTGTTTATTTAATAAAACGACGCTGCATTTTTGTAAGAATTGACAAGCTTGTTAGTGGAGGAAACTAAAAACGGTTGCGTTCATAATAATTATGGAGATCCCACAGAATATGACGCTCAACGCTGAAAAAGCGTTAGGAAATTTACTGCCTGTGAAATCCAAACACTTATACGAGAAGGAGTATGACCATTTTCTGAAATGGAAAGATGAAAACCGTAAATGAAACTGTCTTAATGGCATACTTCCAGGAACTGGTGAGTTTATAAATATTAATATTTTTTATTTATTTTACATTATTTCAGTCTGAACAATATAGTGCAAATAGTCTATGGACCAAATACTCACAGCTGAAATCAATATTGATTTGAAATAAAAAATATTGATTGAAAGAAAATATTAATATATCAGCATTCAGTCAACTGATGGCATTTCTAAAAGTTAATTCAAAAGGATACATTCCTAAAAAATCAAAGGTATTGGAAGGTGGACAAGTATAACTTTTCATAAGAAAAGCTCCAGATGGTACTTTTCTGCTACATAAAGTTGTACTGATAATGGGCGTATTTGGAGGCTTAAGACGTGATGAAATGGTCAAGATGACAGTTGATGACATTGAAGACAGAGAAGCCGTTTTACTGATCAAGGTACCAGAAACCAAGACCTGCACCTCAAAAAGTTTCACCATTGTTGAAGAAAGCGAAATAGGAGCCTTGAACTTAGTTAAAAAGTACATTGCACTACGACCAAAAGGATGTAAACAACGTAGTTTTTTTTTAACCTATAGAAATAATAAATGCATTGAGTTACCTGTAGGTAAAAATACTATAGGAAGTGTTCCTTCTTTCATAGCAAAATACTTAAATTTGGAAAACCCGAAAGGTTACACCGGACATTGTCTACGCCGAACGTCGTCAACGCTTCTTGTTCAAGGTGGGGCTTCCTTTGAAACACTAAAATAACATGGAAAATGGAAGAGTAGTACGGTAGTGGAGAGCTATATTGGAGAAAGTATCTCCTCGAAGAACAAAATTGCTACAATGATAGCCCATTCCGTTTCCGAAAAAGAAAATGTTAACGTTCCGAACGAAACGGAATGCACATTGGAGGAGTTCAACTCACAGAACTTCAAACTTGGTACTAATTTTTCAGGAACATTTGAAAATTGTAATTTCTATTTGAGAGAAAATAATTAGTCCCTTTTTTATGTACAGTTATAAATAAAACTTTTCTGAGTAATTAATATATTGAACTACAGAAAAAAACATTTAGCGGGCGTTATGATTCATAATGCCCTCCATAACGCCCCGGACCTGGGCCTGGGTCTGTTAATAGCAACCGTTGCCAAGGTATTATAAAGCAGTAACGATCAAGTGAACAAATAATATACAAGTGAAAAATAAATGATTTTTCTTATGTTTGCTGTGAGTACTAACATTTAAAAAACATTTTGTTATTAGATCGGCCAGGTTTTCTGCAGCCAGCTCTAGCCTGTATCTACCAGGGTCATACCATAATTAGTGCGTGCTTTCAACATTCAATTGAATCCTTCTCGGCAATTTCCTCATGTATCATGTATACAATTTAACGTATTGTATGCAAAGAAATATCTTCTTCCAAATGACATTATCAAATACGAGGGTGGCTATTTAAAAAAATTAATTCGATGACGTCATAACTGGCACAAGAGTTATATCTCAAAATATCTAAATTGACGTGTACGAGCAATTTTTCTCTTCTGGTCTAGTAAAGACTTCAGCGAATTTATTCCAACCTTTACGTGCTTACTGTATGTTTTATCTTTCATGCTAGCATGTATTTTTCCTCTGATAAAAATCAAATCAGCATCAAATTGCATTGTTCTGCAATGGTTGGATTCCAATGCATTTTCTCCTTTTTTAATTATTTTATTGTCCTTTTCAAGGAACTTGTTAATGGTAGAAAGCTTTAAAACGTGTTTTGAAGTCATTCTAAGCTGGAATTCTGAAAATAAAAAGCAAAACAAACAGAATAACATTCAAAACAAAACAATGACATAACCTCAACTCTTTTAAATGAGCCATAAATATGTTATAATCCTTACCTCTCTACAAAATATGATGGAAATTCCTAAATTTGGCCTTACTATAAGAAAATATTAGTATATCCACCTTTATTTATAACACAATCACAAACAAATGAAAAATAAAAATTCCTTATGGGCAGTTAACATGCTTTTGCATTTCCTATGGAAAGGTTCGTAAGCTCCTCCCTTTTGTGACGTCAAGCTTGGGTAATCCATTGCAACAGCGCAAATAAAGAATACAATTTCCAGTTTTTTTTTCAATATTATGCTTACTATTTTTGTTGTTACTTATAATCCAACGGAATCTTCCAGCAATTTTTGTTATGTATCATATACCTTTTCTGATTTTACCATTTTATGATTGTTTATCAAGGTTTTCTGAACAATTTGGATATTTCCATCATTATAACAAGACTAATTTCCATATGTCTATGTTGGTAAGTATTTGAACCATAAAATTGAGATCCAAAGAATCCAACTAATAGTTGATGATTATTTCTTGGAATAGTGAAAAAATTGGTCGTGTTATTTAAAGACTCCGTTATGATAACTCGACGGCACCAATGAGTTCGGCATGACTATGTATGTTCCATATTTACATATTTCAATTTGAGTTTGAACTAATTTTCTTTGAACTTCCATGTGTTATCGAGATGTTCTCTATGTTTGCAATATTTATGTTTCGTTTGTATCGGTAAATAAACAGTTCTTTATTGAATATGAAATATTCCTAATTGAAATTTTTGCATATAATTTCAGAGATGAAAGAATATCTTTTCTATTTTATATTTCATATGAAATTTTGCAATGAAGTTAACGAAATGCGTTACAAAAACATGTTTCTCCTAAAAAAACTTCAATGATATGAAATGATAATTCAATAAAAAATCCCCCTTGGGTTTTCCAGGAATATTGAAAACTGAATCGATTTAACATTTAAACTATTTCAAATATGTCGTCTTCGACACATGTATTCATTATTTTTTCCTCTAAGAACCTTGGCTATGTTATTCTACATTCTTTGAAACTGAAGAATAAGGAAATTGTTACTTCCTATGTCTCTTCGGTGTCTGCATCCATCATTTGATCTAAGAAGAGGAGGAATTTGCCATTCTAATATCGCCAGTATATAAATCTGTCAGAAGCAATTAACACTTAATTAAATTCCGAACCAGAGATAGTTGAACCTGAAATGTTTGTTTCAGAAGCGGTTAATTATTTCAATAATTACTATAAGAACATCTAGAAACATTCTGAACTAACTTTCGCCGCAACATCGATGAATTGTTGTTTAAAATTGTTTGAAATTTTATATTTATCTTAATCGTATCGTGTCAGCATCCGTTCAGATATAGAAGTGGTAAACTAATTTTTTAAATGATCCGTTAGTTAGGCTGATGTTATCAATAATAAAGATTTGTTCATGAAATGTTCGAAAGGACCACGTGTGTCATACTGATGTTTTTAAGTTATACTTCTTTTGGCGCGTTTTGTTGGGAGATGAGCGCGTATACCATTACGAAAATCGGACAGTATGGAAATAGCCACGAAAGAGACTTGAGGTAGTTCCGCCACGAGACAGTTGAATTAGGAAATTATTAAAATTTGGCATACGTATTGTTTAACATGTGAACAACACCTCTATAAAATGTTAACAAGTTTCACCATCCCGAACCCGAGATATATATAATTGAAGTTGACTCAATTAACACGTAACATATGGACCATACATAGGCAACAATTATTAATTCTACCGTTAGTACTGTAACGAACCTAGGCCGGACCTGTCGCCTCGCGCGACAGCGATGAGATCATCCCCGGAGATGTTCGAGAACCATCCAGTGCGCTCTGCCGCGGAAGACAACGGTCAATAATGGAAACAATTGGAACAACGCCGGTCGCCAACTGAAAGAATTCGAAACATCGAGAATGCTGTATCGGAGATAAATAGGCAACCCTCAAGTCTCAGAGAGACAGTCTGAACGAGCCCATACCATCGAGCTATACAGTGGCGTAGTAATATAAATTAAGTTGTAGATTCAGTGTGAAATAAATTATTTAAACCAAGTTAAGTTTATTTACGTTACAATTGGTGTCGGAAGTGAGATTTTGAAAATAAACAAGTGATCGTGGAGTGGATAGTCAGAAAAATAAATTGATAGACCTTTTTGTACGCCCAAAATAGACAGTGGCCCGGTTTTCGCGAAGTGGACAATTGTGCGTGGGAATATAAACTGATACACTGTTCGCGTGAAACAGAAAATAGACAGGGCCCGGTTTTCCGAAGTGGACAATTGTGCGTGGGAATATAAACTGATACACTCTTGCGTGAAACAGAAATAGACTGGTGGCCCGTAAAAGAATTCGCGAAGTGAATTTTTAACAAACTGATAAACTTTTCGTGTGAAACAGACTGATACCTCGTCAAAGACAAAATGTGTTCAAGAAAAGTGCGCCTTGCGGATTTGAAGGTAGCGGAATTGAAACAGGAATTGGAGGAAAGGGAACTGGAAACAACAGGTAAAAAGCAAGTACTCCAGGAAAGACTTGCAGAAGGACTTATACAAGAAGGTGAGGACCCCGAAACATTTTTATTCGAAGTTCCCGGAGGTGATTTAAGTTTGGTAATGAATAAACTGGAAGAAAATTCAAGAAGCCTGGAAGAAAATTCTAGAAATCTGGAAGAGAAGCTTCAAGAAAATTCTATAAATCTGGAAGAGAAGCTTTCTAGAAATCTGGAAGAGAAGCTTCGAGAAAATTCAAGAAGCCTGGAAGAGAATGCTA
>JAFIRS010004360.1:0-90135 GCA_018342105.1 Gonioctena quinquepunctata
TAACCTAACCTAACCTAACCCAACCTAACCTAACCTTAACCTAACCTTAACCTTAACCTAACCCCAACCTAACCTAACCTAACCTAACCTAACCTAATCCCAACCCAATCCCAACCTAACCTAACCTAACCTAACCAACCTCAACCATCCCAAACCCAACTTAACCTAACCTAACCTAACCTAACCTAACCTAACCAACCTTAACCTAACCTAACCTAACCCCAATCCCAACCCAACCTAACCTAACCTAACCTAACCTAACCTAACCTAACCTAACCAACCTAACCTAACCTAACCTAACCTAACCCTAACTCTTAACCTAACCCAACCTAACCTAACCCAACCTTAACCTAACCTAACCTACCCCTTCAAAGTAGGGAAAAATTTCGAAGTTACCGCGCAACGTTTCGCACGGATTCCGTATCATCCGACACGCAATTTCCTGATTGAACGGATCGAGTCTGACAAATAACGTTCCTATGAGGGGGCAAATGAGTTTTTTTCTCATTTAAAAAGCCAGAAATTTGTGTATTTGAAAAAATATTTTGTTTGTACCACCATCTAGTATGCAAAATATGAAGTTTGTAGAATTCAGACCAAAAGATAGAAACCTTTCGAAGTTCCTCCTTGAACTATATATTGAGTTCATCTGTTGAGGGAGAGATGGCATTTGAAAAGAAGTATGATGAAATTATTATTCCCTAAAATTTATTGGATACCAATGCTTATTATACCTGAAAGTCGATTAGCAGACTCTGAAGGAACGTGAGTATTGCATTATTGCCGAACTTTATAACTGAAACAAAACTTTCATGAAAATGGAGTATTAATAAAATTAGTACATCATTCTCCCAATTTTTGCAGCGAATGGATCGAGTCTGACAAAAAACGTTACTATGAGAGGTCAAATGAGTCTTTTTCGCATTCAAAAAGCGAGAAATTTGTGTATTTGAAAAAAATTTTTTTCGTACCGTCATCTACTATGCAAAATGAAAAGTTTCTAGAACTCAGTAAACCAAAAGATAGAAACCTTTCGAAGTTCCTCCTTGTCTGTATCATTGTCAAAGACAATGACTATATATTATGTTCATCTCTTGAGGGAGAAATGACATTTTCGAAAGAATATGAAAAAATATTTTTTTCCTAAAAACTATTGGATACCAATGCTTTTTAAACGTGAAAGTCGAAAAGCAGACTTTGAAGGAACGTGAGTATTCATTATTGCCGAATTTTATGACAAACAAAATTTGTTTTGAATATGGAATTTTAATAAAATAAGTAGATCATTCTCTCAATTTCCTGATTGAATGGATCGAGTCTGACAAATAACGTTCCTATGAGGGGGCAAATGAGTCTTTTTCGCATTTAAAAAGCCAGAAATTTGAGTATTTGAAAAATTGTTTTGTTTGTACCACCATCTAGTATGCAAAATATAAAGTTTGTAGAATTCTGACCAAAAGATAGAAACCTTTCGAAGTTCCTCCTTGAACTATATATTGAGTTCATCTGTTGAGGGAGAGATGGCATTTGAAAAGAAGTATGATGAAATCATTATTCCCTAAAATTTATTGGATACCAATGCTTATTATACCTGAAAGTCGATTAGCAGACTCTGAAGGAACGTGAGTATTGCATTATTGCCGAACTTTATAACTGAAACAAAACTTGCCATGAAAATGGAGTATTAATAAAATGAGTACATCATTCTCCCAATTCTTGCAGCGAATGGATCGAGTCTGGCAAAAAACGTTACTATGAGAGGTCAAATGAGTCTTTTTCGCATTCAAAAAGCGAGAAATTTGTGTATTTGAAAAAATGTTTTTTTTGTACCGCCATCTAGTATGCAAAATGAAAAGTTTCTAGAACTCAGTAAACCAAAAGATAGAAACCTTTCGAAGTTCCTTCTTGTACTATATATCAAGTTCATCTCTTGAGGGAGAGATGGCATTATCGAAAAAAATTGAAAAAAAAATTTTTTCCCAAAAACTATTGGATACCAATGCTTTTTATACGTGAAAGTCGAATTGCAGACTTTGAAGGAACGTGAGTATTGCATTATTGCCGAATTTTATAACTGAAACAAAACTTGTTGTGAAAGTGGAGTATTAATAAAATTAGTACATCATTCTCCCAATTTTTGCAGCGAATGGATCGAGTCTGACATAAAACGTAACTATGAGTGATCAAATGAGTCTTTTTCGAATTCAAAAAGCGAGAAATTTGTGTATTCGAAAAAATGTTTTTTTCGTACCGACATCTAGTATGCAAAATGAAAAGTTTCTAGAACTCAGTAAACCAAAAGATAGAAACCTTTCGAAGTTCCTTCTTGTACTATATATCAAGTTCATCCAAAATCACTGGTAATCTGAAAGGCGATTGTTAGACTGAAAAAGAAATGGCACAGCGACAAAATGTATACAGATCACTATAATAAACTCACCAATGACAATAATAGACATCGAAGGTGAAACACAACTTTCTAAGGGCGGGTTGTATCACCTCTGGTCATCTTTGGTTTTGCAAAACTGTAGGTTCTCTCTCTTTTTATCGTCTTGGTCTAGAAAGAGAGAAAACGTGTAGATAACCTTTACTTTAAAGGATGACTAGCTGTGTTACAACCCGACCTAAAAAATATCCAGTGCGTCAAGGATCGAACCATCAAGGAAAATCTCTATGGCACATGTCGAAGAGAATAAAAAAGCTCTGCGAACCAATGTCAGCCATAGAGGTGGTCCCTCGAAAGGTGAGTTAGTTGTGGAATTTTCCAGCTGTGTACATATAACAGCAGACCCTAATGTGACATAATGGGAAGCCGCGCAAAATATCAGAGAGGCGACAACAATTTCGATTTACCAAAGAACGTTGCAAAGTTATTGACCGATTATGAAAAGAAACAACAGATATTATAACACGACAGCCCACACTTACGATGTTTTCCATTCTGTTTGGCTGTCGACTGAGAAATTCCTATTCTGTCATTTAATGGCCAATCAGAATACAATACGCTGTAAGCTCAAAGCATATATGTATTAAGTACCAATATTGATAATGAAGACAGCAAATGTGAAGCCAAACCAAATGCATGACCATCGCTCGGACTCTTTCTAAACGGCAACGTTGAATTGATGCATGCGCGAAAGACATATAAATCCTGACTTCAATTGCATTGAGTTTTTGGCCAGTTAGTTAATAAATATATGTGTGGCTCATATTAAAGAAGAAGAAATGAAAAGTGGGTTACGAATTTGACACCAAGAAAATTTTCATTTTCGACGAATTTTTCCAATTGATGGTCTCTCCTCTCAAGAGTCTCAAGGGATGACATGATCTACAAATGGAAATAGAAAATATAAATTCTTAAGAATGGCTCTGGGGACATTTACCAGATCCTCACATTGGAATTGAATTGAATTACTGATGTAGGAGTGCGGAATTCAAACTGTTGGAAATCGACGATGGGCTCAATCTCCTAGATATTGTTGTTTTGGGTCGTGGACTGAAGTGGTTGAAAAAGTGAATTCTAACTGTACCATAATAATGGATATTCAACAAAAGGCATCAAATATATCCTATCAAGGTCAGCCTAGCAAATTTAAATTGTATCCCAGCAAACATGTTACGCGTGGGCCTCTAGATAAGCATAAGCGGGCCATAATCATGATACGTCATTGGCCCGGCTAGCCCGTGTCGCGACGGCCTCACTAGGCCTCCAGACTACCACCGCTTTATTACATAGCGGGACTTCAGCGGATAGACAGAGTTAAGATGAACCGATATTGCATGGTAGAGATTACGGTGCGATTGCGGGTATCCTACTAATCAACAGCGTCATTCCACTGTTGGGATTTCATCAATGATCTATGCAAATATACAGGGGCGTCCAATTCAAAATGCAGTACATGGAAGTATAGGGTATCTTGGAAGGCAATGAGCATAAAGACGGTTTCAATGAAAACAAAATGGCCCATATGAGCCCTAAGAACAATATGGCATTATATCTTCGAAAACAGTGAAACTTCAATGAAGATAGGTCATTATTATACACAATAAATTCACCAAACATTCAGAATCGACTGATTCATGGACTAGATATATACAATTAACTGTTTTCACTCTCTGAAGCCACTAATTGTAGAGGATTTCTGAAACTGTAGAGCCAGATTGTTCCTATTTACCTAAACAGACAACTTATTCTCCATTTCAACTATTTTTATTGTATCTCAAATGGTTTCCAAGATACTCATCCATATTTCCCAGACATTTTAAACTGGCCTGGAAAAATATTTCACCGAATAGATAGAATGACAACACACAA
Source organism: Gonioctena quinquepunctata (assembly GCA_018342105.1). Taxonomy (NCBI): domain Eukaryota; kingdom Metazoa; phylum Arthropoda; class Insecta; order Coleoptera; family Chrysomelidae; genus Gonioctena; species Gonioctena quinquepunctata. Next base: position 4,316 of record JAFIRS010004360.1, read on the forward strand.
ATCTGAAAAAATTCTCGCCACTGACAAATAGAAAATACCCGATATTCAGTAATGCCAATGTTGCATTTTCATTACAGAGGTCCGTAATGCCACATACTGTGTCAAAACGCCATCGGCGCGATTATCGCAAATCTTTAACGGGTAATTTCTGGCTAAATTCAAAACATCCATAATAAATATGCGTATGTTCAGCCAGAGGGGCAAACTGATATCATTCCAATTATTTACGACATCGGTGTTCCGCTCGACATCTTACCGCAGTTAACAGCAACGCCCGTCTATTTACCGCTCATTCATGTTTGCTGGGATTCTTATGAATTTTCAAAATACATATGTTAATTATTGTTCACTCTTCTAGATTACTCGATGACAATATTTGTGACTTCCTCGCATCTGAAGATTAAAATGTCTATGTGTTATGGACTGCCACCGCAACAAGTGAAATGCATTTTTTGGTATACAGCTATGACTGTTTCTATCCAAATCATGATTGAAAAACTGAAGACCAAACCTAAATACATTTTATAGCATTGGTAAGCGCCATAAGAGGTAAAATTACCCTTTTTAACTTTTTTTTGTATATTTTAGAATATTCATGCATGCAAATTAATTTTTTTCAATTTTCCCTTAAAATTAATATTCGAACACTTATATGTACCAAGTTCAGAATGTTTCGTGTCAGCAGGAAGAAGACAATAGTTTTGATGCTCTCTATGACATAGACGTTTCACAGAATTGACTACCTCGTTAACTATAATATCGATAAAAAACTGGGAATATTTTCCGACAAAGTTTTCTTTTCTCCCAAGACACAAACTGAAACTTTTTAACTTCCAATTGCAATTCTCTTCCAGGATGCAAAACTTCTAGGTAGGTGTAATAGTGATGTTAAAGAAATCACTTTGTAAATACATTGAAAATGAAAAAAACTGTATACTTTATATGAGAATCAAATTGATAAAACAAATGTGGAAAAATGTGGAAACAAATGTGGAAAAATGTGGAAACAAATGTGGAAAAATTTGAAACAACTCATAAAATGTGAGAAAAAAACTAATTTTGAATAAATAATATTCAATATCAATAATGAAATCAAAATAGTGAGAAAGGAAGCTGAAATGGCGAGATATTTCGAAATATATTTTGTGGAGAGTATAAGAGATATTGTTGAAAGTATACAAAATCAAACATGGATTGAAAACAAAGAAAGAGAAAGTCAAATTCAAATGTCGAAATTCTAAACTTTGAATATCAAAGAATTAGAGAACATTGTATCTAGCATGTCGAACAAAAACAATAATGAAATATTGAGTATAAAATTCATCAAGGGCACTTTTGATATTATAGGCAATGCAATTCTAAACTTCATTAACGTCTCACTACAAACTGGTACATTTCAGTCGTTGGCGGCCTTGTGTAATGAGTGGGGCTTCTTCATAGATCCAGACACCCTCCTATCAGAACCGCCTCCGAAATGACTGATGAATTCAATATGAAAGAGCAACGGACAGAAAGATGGCTGCCTACAACAGAATCTGACCACATCCAAATAACCAATCCTGAACTCGGCTTCAATGGCTCAACCCTCCCACGTTCCATCTGGTCTAAGCTGAATCGAATACGGACGGGACATGGTAAATGTGCCGACTCCCTACACCGATGGGGCCTCGCCGACAGCCCGCAGTGCGATTGTGGATCACCGAGACAAACGATCCGCCATATCGTTTCAGACTGCCCAATCCGTGCTTATCGCGGAAACCTCCAGGACTTCGTGGAGTGCTCTCAAGACGCAATCGAATGGCTGTGCAATTTGGACATTAATATATAGTTAGTCATAGAATCTGTGATATAATATGATATATGTAGTCTTCACAGAGATTGTTTACATTTCTGTTTGTACTTTTAGTTTCCTATCATCGTATTGTAAAGAATCCATACGCTAAATAAATAAATAACTGGTACATTCCCTGAGAAATTAAAATTAACAACAGTAACACCGATACCAAAAATTAAGAACACAATAGAAGCGATACATTTTCGTCCTGTTAATACATTGCCCGGGCTGGAAAAGATTTTAGAAATAGCAGTGTATAGACAAGTTCTTCTTCTTCTTCTTAAATAATTATGGCCTGTTCTCCTTGAGAAATTGGCCAGCTCTTCTCCTGGTTATATTTTTTGAGGGCCACCGTTAAGTGTATCTGAGATAAACTCATACCCTCTATTATAAAATTGTGTTTGCTGTAAAAGGTGTGGGGGTAAGGTATTAGTAAACAAAGATCACAACAAAGGATACATTCAGACTCTTCTCGATCCCGGGCAACGGAGGAGCATTACACAACCGAAATGTTGCCTCGGAAAAAGGAAACCCAGGGTGTTGAAAGATAGGATCTGTAAATAAACATATTAGAGATTATAAGTTGATTTTGTTGTAGTTGATGAATTTGTTAATTAACTTAATAATATTTGAGTTAAGGTTGGCAAGAACCATTTTCATATTGAATGGTGTACACATGCCGTTTTTTCTAATTTCTTCATAAAAATCTATCTGTATAATTTGGTTTAAGGGACATTGAAAAAATACATGATCTAAATTTTCGATTTGTCCACATTCACATTTTTCATCATCTTTCACTCCTATTTTGTGTAAATGTTCTGCTGTTAAGCAGTGTCCCGTTCTCATCCGAATGATTGTTGTAATGTGTCTTCGGTCTATAAAGGGAAATTTGGAGTACCAAGGTTTATCCGGGAATTGACTTTGTATATCCATGTACCCTTTGCCTTTGTGTTTACCTATGTTTTTCCATTTTGCTTTGTGCTCACCTTTGATTTTAGTTTTCAGAATTGTTAGTATATTTTGTTTATCAATTTTGATATTCATGGGAATGTTTAAGTTTCTACCAACATTAGCCAATAGATCTGCTTGTTCATTTCCTGGTATTTTCGAATGGCTTGGTATCCAAGCGAGGGTTATGTTTGTGTTGTTATCATTCATTTCCAATAAAAGTCTTTTTGTCATTAGGCAAGTACAATCATTTTTTGCTTCAATTCTGGTTATACATAGTTTATTCAATGCACTTAGTGAATCTGTGAAAATTATATTATTGCTTAGGTTTCTTTCGAGACATATCGAGCACCCTTTATTTATCGCTATTATTTCAGAGCTACAGATATCTAATATGTCAGGGAGCCTAGTTGTGTAGTTACATTCTATTTCCGGGATATGTACCCCAAGACCCGTCCTGTTATTGCTTTTGGATGCATCAGTGTATATAAATGTGTGATTACTTTTGTAATTTTCTGTTGCTAATAAAAATTCTTTTTCATTATTTTTTGTTTTTTTTAAAGATAGCTTCATTATATTCAATTGTCGAGTTTGTGTTTCGTAATCAAATTCAAAGCAAGGTAAGGTTTCACTAGTATTTATTATTGTCATATATGGTTGTATATATTTGAAAGCTTCTACTGAATATGGAGTTTGTTTCCCATGCCAGTAGCCCTTGTCTGAATTGCAATAATTTTCCATTGTTTCTACCAATGATGTTATGGGGTGATTCTTAAATGCCATTATTTTTGTTAAAAATTTGGTTGCTAGCCATTTACGTCTAAACTCTAAGCTTGTTTCGGATGTTTCTCCCAAAAGTGCGTTTGTCGGGGTTGATTTCATACATCCGTGATTAAGCGTAAACCTTGAAAGTGTATTCTATCTAGTTTCTTCAAGTTTTTTTTGACTGGTCGGTTTTATAAATATGGATCCGAAATCTAAATGTGATTTGACTATGCCGTTAAAAGCCATGTGTAACGTTAGTGGATCAGCTCCCCACCAAACCCTACTGAATGTTTTTATGGTATTTATTCCTTTGGTTGCTCTTGTTGAAATATTCTGAATATGGTTATCCCATTTTAGATGTTTTGTGATAGTTACCCCCAAGTACTTTAACTGGTTTTTGTGCGGAATGATTTTGTTGTCAATGTAAATTTTTGGCGGATTATTTTTCATTTGTCCTTTACTAAAACACATTGCTTCACATTTGTCCAAGGACAGACTGAAGCCATGCTCTTGCATCCATTGATTCATTAACTCTAATGTGATGTTAATTTTATTAGTCATTTGTTCTAGATTTTTTCCACGAATTAATATACATAAATCATCGGCATATCCTAATAAAATGTTATCCTTTGGGATCTGTTCAAATAGCGTTGTTAAATATATATTAAATAATAAAGGACTTAATGGTGACCCTTGTGGTAGTCCTGTATTAGTGTTTTTTGGTCCATGTGTTTGTCCATTTTGGTCTTTAATGAAAATTTCCCTGTTTTCCAGGATTCTTATAATGAGGTTACATATGTTAACATGGTCATATGCAGCTCTTATATCTAAAAACACTGCAATTACATACAGGTTTTGGCTGAAGGCTAGTTGAACATATGACGTTATATATGCTACGTTATCGTTTATTCCCATTCCACGTCTAAACCCTGTCTGAAAAAAGGAAAATATTTTTTTGTTCTCAGTTATCCACTCTATCCTATTTTTTATCATAGATTCCAATATCTTACAAACACATGACTCCAGTACCAGGATTCTATAATTATCTGACAGTGATGGGTCGCGGTTGTTTTTTAAGATAGCTAGTACCGTCTGTTGTTTCCATTGATTCGGAAGCCTTTCACCCATTAAGCATTTGTTATATATGTTGAATAATTGTTCTAAGTTTTCGTCTGGAAGGTTTATAATCATGGAGTATGATATGTCATCTATTCCTGTTGCTGTATCTTTTTTTCCTAAAAGGCTATTTTTTAATTCTGTAATATTAAATAGTTTTATTTCACGTCTTGTTTGTGCTAATGTAAAATCTGGTTGTATGTTACATGGTGTAATCTGATCAAGTATATTAATGGCTAGGGGAGTGTCGGGTAAATTTTTCCTGAAGTTTGTGAATTTTGGATTAGAGAATTTTTTTACAGTATTCCAGATATAAGTTGGGTTGGAATTTCTATTTAAGGTGGAGCAAAACATTTTGAATTTTGTTTTTTTCTTATTTTTTAAAAACCGCCTGGTGATTGCGATCATGCGTTTAGCCAATAAGTAATTCTCTAATGTGGGGTGTGTTTGGAAGTTATCTAGGGCCAACTTTCTTTGTAATATTTGCTGCGTACATTCTTGGTCCCACCAGGGACTTCTAGGTTTGGAGTTGTTATTAATAGTTTTTATCGGAATTGATTCCTGTGCTGCATTCTCTATTGTAGAGATGAAGGTGTCATAATCTACATCTCTGGGATTGATACATTCTGATATTTTATTTGTATATAAAGTCCAGTTGGCTTTTCTGAAATTTCTACGCTGAGTATATTCTATATTAATTTTACAGTTATTATTATATGGGTTGGGATTGATTACGCAAAGGGTTGGGTAGTGGTCACTGTTTCCACAGTCTTGAATCACTTTCCATTCTGTGTATGCTGCCAATCGTGGGCTGACCAATGTAATGTCTACTGGGCTGGGATTTTCATTTGGAGGTGTCAATCTTGTCGGTGTTCCATCATTTTGTACTACTAGTTCGAATTCGTCTATTATTTGCATAATAGTTTCTCCGTTTAAGTTATTTGCAAAGCTACCCCATACCTGATGATGCGCATTCAGGTCCCCCATCAGAATGATTTGTCCTTCGAGCGGTTCTAATATTGTTTTCATTATGTTGGGTGTTATTTTGTGTTGTGGGGGTGAGTATATATTGACTATGTTAATGTCCTTGATTTTTACCAATATGAATTGAAATTGATTATTTTGTAGGTTGACATTTGATTGTATTTCTGTGTATTTGATATCCTTCTTTATCATTGTTGCTACTCCCCCATACCCATCATTCCGATCTTTTCGTATAATGTCATAATTTAAAATTCTCATCTGATAGTGGGGTTTCAACCATGTTTCGTTTAAAATTAAAATATCTGGGTTATGTTCTCTGATTAGTGTTATTAGATTGCATCTATTTGCATTTATGCTTCTAATATTCCATTGCAGTATTTTTAGATTTTGCATTTTTTGTTTTTGTTTGTATTTGTTTTTTTTTTTTTAATTTTTATTAATATGAGCTGCAATCTGACTGATAGTCAGTGCTATTGTAAATTCTCGAAGTTGTTGGTTCCGAGTAGTTTTGGTCAGGGTAGTTTTTTGTTTTTTGTATGTGAATGTTTATCATTTTAGCAAATTGTTCTTTATATGAGTCTGATATTCTGGTGAATTGATTAAATATAGTCTGTACAATATCTGTTTCGTTTTTCTTTTTGAAGGGCACAAGTAGGCGCGCGGTATTGAATTCTCTCTGAGAACTTTGCTTTGGAGGTCTTCCATTATGGTATAATAACTGACTATTGTGGCTTTCTTTATTTTATCCTTGTGATTGAATGTTCAACCTTTTTCTTTGTGTGTTACTAATTGCTTGTTGGTATGTACGTTTGGTTTTGTTTGTATTTTCTATGTTAGCTACTAGCCTTCTTTGTCCTACCGTTATTCTATTGTCTATTTTTTGTGTGGTTTTCAGTTGTGGAAAATCCTGAGGGTGGAACACGAATTCAACATCACTTGTATAAGTTTTGGGGCATAATTCACTTGCCTCAAAATATGTTATATTTTCATATGCCATTAGATGCTTGATTGCTTTTTGTCTTTTGTATTCTTCACATGTTTTAGATGTGGACTTATGATCACTACTTTTACAATGAATGCATTTAATTTGACAGTTGACTTCCTTTTCTCTATCCTCAGTATCTTCATGTTCTGATCCACAATTATAACACTTAATTTTTCCCCTACATTGGGTTTTAGTATGACCGAATAATAAGCAAGAGAAACATTGTGTGACTGGTGACACATATGGGATGACTGGCATGGGCATTGAATACAAATTAACATAACGCGGTAATATTTTTCCCTCAAATGTGAACAGGACGGTACCTGTGGGTACATATTCGACCTTATCATCTGTTACAACTTTACGATTTAAACTTTTCAGATCAATGATTGCGGCATCTCCCGAATATATGGACTTTATTTGTTCGACACTAAATAATGGGTTGATATGTCTTACAATTCCTTTACTTGTGACTTGGTTATAAGGGATATATATATTATATCCTTTGTTTTTTAACACCTCATTATTGACAAAATTGTTGGCAGATATGTAGTTTGTGAACTCAATGCCTATTCTATTTTTCCCTTTGTTTCTAATTTTCCTAATATCAGTAAGTTTTAAATCAAAGATTTCCTTTGCAATGTTCAAATGATTGTACTTACCTATATGATTGCCAGATTTTTCAGTAGATTCCATGTGGACTAAAAAAGGTCCATTATCTTCAGCTTTGTATAAAAAAGTTCTTTTTTGTTGACTTGTCACTGTTTCACTTGTATCATGTGTGCTTTGAGGTTGACCTTGAAGGTTATTACTATTTGTTTTTGTTATTCCAATGATATCCATTAATTGTTCTGGAGTATGATTTGGTTTTTCTATATCGTCAGGGGGAGGAAGTCCCTCCCCCAGTGATGCAAACATGTTTACTTGTCTTTTTCCCAATGTGTGGGAATCACACTTATAATTAAATTTTTCAACTCACCAATTATAAATATGATATTATCGGGAAGGAAGGGGTGATTATACAGAGGGTTAGTTAGTGAACCACACAAGTTTTCACCAGGAAGTTATCGCTAACTATTTTCACTCGTCGTCGTATGCACGTCCTATCAGTACCACGGTATCGACAGAACCTATAGACAAGTTGAAGAATTTTTAGATCTCGATAAAATAATCATGTTGAATCAATCAGCTTTCAGGAAAAAACATGTACTTCAGTAGTGTATGACCCTTTATTTCAAATTTAAATAATAAATGGATGTTTCATTTCAAATATAGGTAGTGTATGGATCCTTTATTTTAGTTTTAGTTTGAAGTGGGTCGTATCTCAAGAACGAAAAGAGTTAGAGTAATTTCGCAAACGGCATTCGATTCAGAATGGTTGATTTAGTATATGCTCATAATTTCAAGACGTTTCTCATAAATCAAATATTTCTCGAAAAAATCGAACAAAGGGGTTAACCCATGAAATTCACCAAAAAAACGAAATCGTCCTATTGCCTTCAGATTAAAGCCGAATGTAGAAAACATAATGGAAATTCCAAAAATATGTACTTCAGTAGTGTATGACGCTTCATTTCAAATTTAGTTTCATTTCAAATATAGGTAGTGTATGGATCCTTTATTTTAGTTTTAGTTTGAAGTGGGTCGTATCTCAAGAACGAAAAGAGTTAGAGTAATTTCGCAAACGGCATTCGATTCAGAATGGTTGATTTAGTATATGCTCATAATTTCAAGACGTTTCTCAGAAAACAAATATTTCTCGAAAAAATCGAACAAAGGGGTTAACCCATGAAATTCACCAAAAAACGAAATCGTCCTATTGCCTTCAGATTAAAGCCGAATGTAGAAAACATCATGGAAATTCCAAAAATATGTACTTCAGTAGTGTATGACGCTTCATTTCAAATTTAGTTTCATTTCAAATATAGGTAGTGTATGGATCCTTTATTTTAGTTTTAGTTTGAAGTGGGTCGTATCTCAAGAACGAAAAGAGTTAGAGTAATTTCGCAAACGGCATTCGATTCAGAATGGTTGATTTAGTATATGCTCATAATTTCAAGACGTTTCTCATAAATCAAATATTTCTCGAAAAAATCGAACAAAGGGTTAACCCATGAAATTCACCAAAAAACGAAATCGTCCTATTGCCTTCAGATTAAAGCCGAATGTAGAAAACATCATGGAAATTCCAAAAATATGTACTTCAGTAGTGTATGACGCTTCATTTCAAATTTAGTTTCATTTCAAATATAGGTAGTGTATGGATCCTTTATTTTAGTTTTAGTTTGAAGTGGGTCGTATCTCAAGAACGAAAAGAGTTAGAGTAATTTCGCAAACGGCATTCGATTCAGAATGGTTGATTTAGTATATGCTCATAATTTCAAGACGTTTCTCAGAAAACAAATATTTCTCGAAAAAATCGAACAAAGGGTTAACCCATGAAATTCACCAAAAAACGAAATCGTCCTATTGCCTTCAGATTAAAGCCGAATGTAGAAAACATCATGGAAATTCCAAAAATATGTACTTCAGTAGTGTATGACGCTTCATTTCAAATATAGGTAGTGTATGGATCCTTTATTTTAGTTTTAGTTTGAAGTGGGTCGTATCTCAAGAACGAAAAGAGTTAGAGTAATTTCGCAAACGGCATTCGATTCAGAATGGTTGATTTAGTATATGCTCATAATTTCAAGACGTTTCTCAGAAATCAAATATTTCTCGAAAAAATCGAACAAAGGGGTTAACCCATGAAATTCACCAAAAAAACGAAATCGTCTTATTGCCTTCAGATTAAAGCCGAATGTAGAAAACATCATGGAAATTCCAAAAATATGTACTTCAGTGTGTATGACGCTTCATTTCAAATTTAGTTTCATTTCAAATATAGGTAGTGTATGGATCCTTTATTTTAGTTTTAGTTTGAAGTGGGTCGTATCTCAAGAAAGAAAAGAGTTAGAGTAATTTCGCAAACGGTATTCGATTCAGAATGGTTGATTTAGTATATGCTCATAATTTCAAGACGTTTCTCAGAAAACAAATATTTCTCGAAAAAATCGAACAAAGGGGTTAACCCATGAAATTCACCAAAAAAACGAAATCGTCCTATTGCCTTCAGATTAAAGCCGAATGTAGAAAACATCATGGAAATTCCAAAATATGTACTTCAGTAGTGTATGACGCTTAATTTCAAATTTAGTTTCATTTCAAATATAGGTAGTGTATGGATCCTTTATTTTAGTTTTAGTTTGAAGTGGGTCGTATCTCAAGAAAGAAAAGAGTTAGAGTAATTTCGCAAACGGCATTCGATTCAGAATGGTTGATTTAGTATATGCTCATAATTTCAAGACGTTTCTCAGAAACAAATATTTCTCGAAAAAATCGAACAAAGGGTTAACCCATGAAATTCACCAAAAAAACGAAATCGTCCTATTGCCTTCAGATTAAAGCCGAATGTAGAAAACATCATGGAAATTCCAAAAATATGTACTTCAGTAGTGTATGACGCTTCATTTCAAATTTAGTTTCATTTCAAATATAGGTAGTGTATGGATCCTTTATTTTAGTTTTAGTTTGAAGTGGGTCGTATCTCAAGAAAGAAAAGAGTTAGAGTAATTTCGCAAACGGCATTCGATTCAGAATGGTTGATTTAGTATATGCTCATAATTTCAAGACGATTCTCAGAAAAAAAATATTTCTCGAAAAAATCGCACAAGGGGTTAACCCATGAAATTCACCAAAAAAACGAAATCGTCCTATTGCCTTCAGATTAAAGCAGAATGTAGAAAACATCATGGAAAATTCCAAAAATATGTACTTCAGTAGTGTATGACGCTTCATTTCAAATTTAGTTTCATTTCAAATATAGGTAGTGTATGGATCCTTTATTTTAGTTTTAGTTTGAAGTGGGTCGTATCTCAAGAACGAAAAGAGTTAGAGTAATTTCGCAAACGGCATTCGATTCAGAATGGTTGATTTAGTATATGCTCATAATTTTTCATTACCTTCACCTTGAATGTGTTGGTCGGATATAGATGTTTTGTCAACTTGATATGGTATATCATTCGAAAGGTTTTTCAGTGATCTTCTACACCTGACCAATTAACTCGAAGTGAAGGCAATAAAAAAAACACAGAAATTCACCAAGGAAATATTGAATTTGAGGAAGATCTCCAAAACAAAATAATTTTTGTTATTTTCTTTCATACATATCCTTTGAATGGCCCTCTGAATCGAACTCAATGTTAACTACTAACACGCCATACAAAGGGAATGAAATTCTGTCAAAAGAACATACAGGAGTGGTCAACTTTCCGACACGCCCTGTAAATTTTTCTTGAATATCTTGTTTTCATAAACCAACCTGAAGCAAATGACGGACGAGTTAATCTTTAGATGGTCTCCTCGTTGCAGAACTAGATAGCTGAGAATTTACAGGAAAAAGGCCTCATGAAAACTACTTTAACAAAAATGCATAGATTAAGGCGTTTTTACTAAAAAGCATGAACTAAAATAATGAAAAACCTTTTTAAAAACAAGCTGTAATTCAACTGGAATTGTTGAAGTAAGACCCACCTTACTTCAACAAAGTAAGTATTTTGGAAGTAATAAAAAAACAAGTAGGTAGTAATTAATAGATTTCAGTAACAAAAAATGGAAAAAAATAACTTTTTAGCAAAAAATTAAATTGATGAAAAAATCAACTGAAAAGCAAAAAATAAAATAAACCTTCTTAGTCTAAATGATAATTGAGCTCCTAAACTAATGTGAGAAACTGATTTTGAGTCGGCGCCAAACAAACAATTATTACTTTGAAAGAAGTAATCAAAACGCAGCCGTGCATCTCGCTGCCATCATTTTACACTTCACCTATTTTGTTTTTTTTTTTAAACCAGTTACATTAGTTTAGGAGCTCAATTATCATTAAGACTAAGAAGGTTTATGGAGTCTGACAAAAAACGTTACAATGAGAAGTTCCTTCTTGTACTATATATTAAGTTCATCTCTTGAGGAGAAATGGCATTTTCGAAAAAATATGAAAAAATATTTTTTTCCTAAAAACTATTGGATACCAATGCTTTTTATACGTGAAAGTCGAATAGCAGACTTTGAAGGAACGTGAGTATTGCATTATTGCCGAATTTTATAACTGAAACAAAATTTGTTGTGAATATGGAATATTAATAAAATAAGTAGATCATTCTCCCAATTTTTGCAGCGAATGGATCGAGTCTGACAAAAAACGTAACTATGATAGGACAAATGAGTCTTTTTCGCATTCAAAAAGCGAGTAATTTGTGTATTTGAAAAAATGTTTTTTTCGTACCGTCATCTACTATGCAAAATGAAAAGTTTCTAGAACTCAGTAAACCAAAAGATAGAAACCTTTCGAAGTTCCTTCTTGTACTATATATTATGTTCATCTCTCGAGGGAGAAATGACATTTTCGAAAGAATATGAAAAAATATTTTTTTCCTAAAAACTATTGGATACCAATGCTTTTTAAACGTGAAAGTCGAAAAGCAGACTTTGAAGGAACGTGAGTATTGCATTATTGTCGAATTTTATGACTGAAACAAAATTTGTTGTGAATATGGAAATTTAATAAAATAAGTAGATCATTCTCCCAATTTTTGCAGCGAATGGATCGAGTCTGACAAAAAACGTAACTATAAGAGGTCAAATGAGTCTTTTTCGCATTCAAAAAGCGAGTAATTTGTGTATTTGAAAAAATGTTTTTTCGTACCGTCATCTACTATGGAAAATGAAAAGTTTCTAGAACTCAGTAAACCAAAAGATAGAAACCTTTCGAAGTTCCTTCTTGTACTATATATTATGTTCATCTCTTGAGGGAGAAATGACATTTTCGAAAGAATATGAAAAAATATTTTTTTCCTAAAAACTATTGGATACCAATGCTTTTTAAACGTGAAAGTCGAAAAGCAGACTTTGAAGGAACGTGAGTATTGCATTATTGCCGAATTTTATAACAAACAAAATTTGTTGTGAATATGGAATTTTAATAAAATAAGTAGATCATTCTCTCAATTTCCTGATTGAATGGATCGAGTCTGACAAATAACGTTCCTATGAGGGGGCAAATGAGTCTTTTTCGCATTTAAAAAGCCAGAAATTTGAGTATTTGAAAAAATGTTTTGTTTGTACCACCATCTAGTATGCAAAATATAAAGTTTGTAGAATTCAGACCAAAAGATAGAAACCTTTCGAAGTTCCTCCTTGAACTAATATTGAGTTCTCTGTTGAGGAGGATGGCATTTTGAAAAAAAGTATGATAAAATCATTATTCCCTAAAATTTATTGGATACCAATGCTTATTATACGTGAAAGTCGATTAGCAGACTCTGAAGAAACGTGAGTATTGCATTATTGCCGAATTTTATAACTGAAACAAAACTTGTTGTGAAAATGGAGTATTAATATAATTAGTACATCATTCTCCCAATTTTTGCAGCGAATGGATCGAGTCTGACAAAAAATGTAACCATGAGAGGTCAAATGAGTCTTTTTCGCATTGAAAAAGCGAGAAATTTGTGTATTTGAAAAAATGTTTTTTTCGTACCGCCATCTAGTATGGAAAATGAAAAGTTTCTAGAACTCAGTAAACCAAAAGATAGAAACCTTTTGAAGTTCCTGCTTGTACTATATATCAAGTTCATCTCTTGAGGGAGAGATGGCATTTCCGAAAAAATATGAATAAATAATTTTTCCCTAAAAACTATTAGATACCAATGCTTTTTATACGTGAAAGTCGATTGACAGACTCTGAAGGAACGTGAGTATTGCTTTATTGCCGAATTTTATAACTGAAACAAAACTTGTGAAAGTGGAGTATTAATAAAATCAGTACATCATTCTCCCAATTTTTGCAGCGAATTGATCGAGTCTGACATAAAACGTATTTATGAGAGGTCAAATGAGTCTTTTTCGCATTCAAAAAGCGAGAAATTTGTGTATTTGAAAAATTGTTTTTTTCGTACCGCCATCTAGTATGCAAAATGAAAAGTTTCTAGAACTCAGTAAACCAAAAGATAGAAACCTTTCGAAGTTCCTTCTTGTACTATATATCAAGTTCATCTCTTGAGGGAGAGATGGCATTTTCGAAAAAATATGAAAAAATATTTTTTTCCTAAAAACTATTGGATACCAATGCTTTTTATACGTGAAAGTCGAATAGCAGACTTTGAAGGAACGTGAGTATTGCATTATTGCCGAATTTTATAACTGAAACAAAACTTGTTGTGAAAATGGAGTATTAATAAAATTAGTACATCATTCTCCCAATTTTTGCAGCGAATGGATCGAGTCTGACAAAAAACGTTACTATGAAAGGTCAAATGAGTCTTTTTCGCATTCAAAAAGCGAGAAATCTGTGTATTTGAAAAAATGTTTTTTGTACCGCCATCTAGTATGCAAAATGAAGTTTCTAGAACTCAGTTAACCAAAAGATAGAAACCTTTTGAAGTTCCTGCTTGTACTATATATCAAGTTCATCTCTTGAGGGAGAGATGGCATTTTCGAAAAAAATTGAAAAAAAAAAATTTTCCCAAAAACTATTGGAGACCAATGCTTTTTATACGTGAAAGTCGAATTGCAGACTTTGAAGGAACGTGAGTATTGCATTATTGCCGAATTTTATAACTGAAACAAAATTTGTTGTGAATAAGGAATATTAATAAAGTAAGTAGATCATTCTCTCAATTTCTCAATTGAATGGATCGAGTCTGACAAATAACCGTGGCGTTTTAACGTGGTTATGTCACCTCCAGCATCAATAAGAATTGTTGCGGAGGATCGGCGAAAGCAGTGCCCAGTATATAATTCGTAATTTGGCAATTTTAAATACTTGGCAATGTATTTTTCCATAGCTCCAAACTTATTCACACCTATTCTCTGAATTGTACACTTTCCTTTTTGATAATGAAAAACCATAGACCATTAGCATTTTGATGGCGAAGATTTGCGTATTTTTTATAAATTTCGTAGAATTTGCCAGTTACAGTAAAATTTCGTACTATTTTCGAGATATTTCTTACTTTACTGCCCTAGGTGTGTAATGTACTATATAATTATTGATACCATGCACCCCACGCTTTTTATTAAATAAAATAATTTTTTTTCTCATTTTCCATTTTTTTAGGCTGGTTTTCTATAAAAGCGTGTTTTTTAGTTTTTTTTTAACTATTATTTATTTCCTACTTTTTAGTGTGGTTTATTTATAAAAGCGTGTTTTTTTAGTTTTTTTTATACTATTATTTTTATTATTTTTTTGCAAATTAAAAAATGGAATAATGTTATCAAATTAGGTGATCATATTCTCCGACCTCAAAAACCCCCACATACCAATTTTGAATAGAATCAGACCATAATCACAAAATTCGGCCGCCATTTTAAAGCCGCCATCTTGAATTTTTCAATTTTTACAGAAGAATCATTATATTCGACCCCAAAAACCCCCACATACCAATTTTAAATAGCATCAGACCATAATCACAAAACTCGGCCGCCATTTTGAAGCCGCCATCTTGAATTTCCCAATTTTCACAGAAGAATCATAATATTCGACCCCAAAAACCCCCACATACCAATTTTAAATAGAATCACACCATAATCACAAAACTCGTCCACCATTTTGGAGCCGCCATCTTGAATTTTTCAATTTTTTTTTAATCTCCGACCTCGAGAACCTTCAGATACCAATTTTGAAGCGGATCGGACCATAATCACAAAACTCGTAAGCCATATTGGAGCCGCCATTTTGTTTTTTTCCCACACAAAAATTTCTCAATGCATTGTCACCGGAATTATGTACACCTGCCAAATTTCAAATCATTCGGACGTCTGGAAGTGGGTCAAAATCGCGCCCAAAGGAGTCGGTTACAATCAAACAAACAAACATACAAGTGAAGCTAATATAAAGCGTGTAAAAAGAAATGGCACAGCGGCAAAATTCATTCAGAAAACTATAATAAACTCACGAATGACAATAACAGACATCGAAGGTGAAACAAACAACTTCCTAAAAAATATCCAGGGCGTCAAGGATAGAACCATCAGGGAAAATCATTGAACATACTGTGGAACGGCAGGATCTGAACTCTCTATGGCATATGAAGCGAATAAAAAAGCTCTGGGAACCAATGTCAGCCATAGAGAGTGGTCCTGCGAAAAGGCGAGTTGTTTGTGGAACTTTTCAGCTGTGTACTTATAACAGACCCTAATGGGACAAAATGGGAAGCCGCGCAAAATATCAGAGAGGCGCCAAAAATTTCGATTTACCAATGAACGTTGCAAAGTTATTGACCGATTATGAAAAGAAATAACATATAACACGACAGCCTACACTTACGACGTTTTCCATTTTGTTTGGCTGTTGATTGAGAAATTTATATTCTGTCATTTAATGGCCAATCAGAATACAGTACGCTGTAAGCTCAAAGGATATATGTATTGGGTACCAATATTGATAGTAAAGACAGCAAATGTGGAGCCAAAACATATCACTCGGACTCTTTCTAATCAGCAACGTTGAATTGATGCGCTTGCGCGAAAATGGAGACGTGACCATGCCTCGTTTGATGTTCGGTTGCAATAACTACGCGCTGCCAATATGACAAGGAAAGACATATATATATAACCTGACTTCATTGCATTGCTC
This sequence comes from Gonioctena quinquepunctata, assembly GCA_018342105.1. NCBI lineage: Eukaryota > Metazoa > Arthropoda > Insecta > Coleoptera > Chrysomelidae > Gonioctena > Gonioctena quinquepunctata. The sequence goes on from JAFIRS010004360.1 coordinate 20,621, forward strand.
TTAAAGCCAGTTATCAATATTCGTAGTTAATAAATATATGGGTCAAAGCAAGAACTCGGTATTAACAATTTTTCAAGGTTGCAACTGAGTAGATGGATCAGAAAATATTAAAGAAGAAGAAATGAAAAAGGTAAGGTTAGGAATTTAACACTAAAATAAGAAAACTTGGAATATTTCCAATTAATGGTCTCAAGGCAGTGAATACCATTTAATAGTTTGGTCATGATTTACGAATGGAAAGATAAATTATCAATGGCTCTGGGGATATTTACCAGACCCTCACATTGGAATCGAATTGCATTACTGATGTAGGAGTGCCTTCAAACTGTTGGAAAACGACGATATGTTCAATATCCTATAATCCTTGCCATATTGTTGTTCTGGGTCATGGACTGAAGTGGTTGAAAAAGTTAATTCAATGAAAATTCAACAAAGAGCAGCGTAATAGCTATTGACAACCAACAAATATATCCTATCAAGGTCAGTATAGTAAATTTAAATTGTATTCTTATGAATTTTGAAAATATGTGAATTATTGTTCACTCTTCTAGATTACTCCATGTGAATTTGTGACTTCCTCCCATCTGATACAAAACCAGTTGACATACTACACCTTTGACTTTCAAGAAAGTATAGGAGAGGGAAATCAGCTGTATACCACTGGGTGATCACAAAAAACATGAAGATTAAAATGTCTATGTGTTATGGATTGCCACCCCATCAAATGATAGGAATGTTTTGGTATACAGGTATGGCTGTTTCTTGCCAAATCATAATTGAAAAACTTAAGACCAAACCAAAATACATTTTATAGCATTGGTGAGCGCCATAAGAGCTAAACTCACCATTTTAAACTTTTTTCGTATATTTTAAAATGTTCAAGCATACAAATTAAAAGCTTTCAATTTTCCGTTAAAATTAGTATTCGAATACTTATATGTACCAAGTTCAAAATGTTTCATGTCTACAGAAAGAAGACAATAGTTTTGATGCTCTCTATGACATAGATGTTTCACAGAATTGACTACCTCTCGTTAACTATAATATCGATAATATTTACCAAAAAAGTTTTCTTTTCTCCCAAGACAGAAAATGAAACTTTTTTTAACTTCCAATTGCAATTCTCTTCCAGGATGCAACACTTCTAAGAAGGTAATAGCCATGTTACAGAAGAGAGATCACAGAAAACAATACTGGAAATTTTGGATGGCCAGAAAGTTGATGCAGTACTATCAGATATGGCTCCAAATGCCGCAGTACAGAAAACTCAAAAAGTTTGAATATAATAGGTACTAGTTTTATAAAAATATTGGAACTGTCAAACCGAGCAGATCAGATTCCTCAGGAATTTATTTGTCGGGAAGAAATTTCATTGGAATATATTGATGCAAATTATGCAATTATCTCCGGTACACCAATGAGTTGGGGCAGACAGGAGGTAGAGGGGGAATCTTTTTAATATACATTTTCAGTTACATCCTTAGAACAAGCATTACAAATATTATGAAAAAAAAAAGATTTGCTTTTGATTAATGAATGCTTAACAAAAATAAATCAATCCAATTTAGCAGAGCCAATATGTGGGTGTTAGAGGGGTTTTTGAGGTCGGAGATTATGAATTTAGTCGAAGATTATTGATTTTTTGTCTAAATTCATAAATTGAAGATGGCAGCTCCAGGATGACGGACGAGTTAATCTTTAGATGGTCTCCTCGTTGCAGAACTAGATAGCTGAGAACTTACAGGAAAAAGGCCTCATGAAAACGACTTTAACAAAAATGCATAGATTAAGGGGTTTTTACTAAAAAGCACAAACTAAAATAATAAAAAACCTTTTTAAAAACAAGCTGTAATTCAACTGGAATTGTTGAAGTAAGACCCACCTTACTTCAACAAAGTAAGTATTTTGGAAGTAATCAAAAAACAAGTAGGTAGTAATTAATAGATTTCAGTAACAAAAAATTGAAAAAAAAAACTTTTTAATAAAAAATTAAACCGATGAAAAAATCAACTGAAAAGCAAAAAATAAAATAAACCTTCTTAGTCTAAATGATAATTGAGCTCCTAAACTAATGTGAGAAACTGATTTTGAGTCGGCGCCAAACAAACAATTATTACTTTGAAAGAAGTAATCAAAACGCAGCCGTGCATCTCGCTGCCATCATTTTACACTTCACCTAGTTTGTTTGGCGCCGACTTAAAATCAGTTACTCACATTAGTTTAGGAGCTCAATTATCATTTAGACTAAGAAGGTTTATGGAGTCTGACAAAAAACGTTACTATGAGTGGTCAAATGAGTCTTTTTCGCATTTAAAAAGCGAGAAATTTGTGTATTTGAAAAAATGTTTTTTTCGTACCGCCATCTGGTATGCCAAATGAAAAGTTTCTAGAACTTGGTAAACCAAAAGATAGAAACCTTTCGAAGTTCCTCCTTGTACTATATATTAAGTTCATCTCTTGAGGGAAAAATTACATTTTCAAAAAAAATTTGAAAAAGGGAGAGGGAGAGATGGCAATATCGAAAAAATATGAAAAAAGAATTTATTCCTAAAAATCATGGGATACAAATGCTTTACACATTGTCTAATATATCTTTAGACAATGCTTTACATATGTGAAAGTCGATTAGCAGACTTTGAAGGAACATGAGCATTGCATTATTGCCGAATTTTATAACAAACACAATTCGTAGTGAAAATGGAATATTAATGAAATTACCAGATCATTCGCTCAATTTCCGCATCGAATGGATCGAGTCTCATAAATAACGTTTTTATGAGAGGTCAAATGAGTGTTTTTAACCTTTAAGAAATAAGAAATTTGTGTATTTAAAAAACGTTTTTTTGTCTAGTATGCAAATAGGAAAGTGTACTGAACTCAGTAGACCAAAAGATGGAAACCCCTCAAAGTTCCTTTTCGTACTATAGAATGAGTTCATCTGTTGAGGGAGAGATTTAGCCGGGGAAGTAGTTGTCTTTGTTAGATATTCACAAGATTAACTTCATTTTCATCGGGATTTTTCAATTCACAGAAAACTATTTCTATTCAATATTCATCAATTGAGAATGTTTCCCTTTTCAACATGATTATACCCCACAAGTGACTAAAGTTGAGTCGCTGATGATTCCACATCTGATTTTATGAACACCCTGTTCATATTTTCGAATAAATCGAATAGAAAATCAAATAAAGTAACTGGATAAAAATGCAAATTCTCACTTTCAGATTTTTTCTTTGGAGTTAGGGTCCATTCAGAAAAATATTTCTGTTCAATATTCAATTGAGAATTTTTCTGTTTTTATATGGATAAACAGTAATATTGAAATTATTGGTGTTCTTGGTTGCTGGGGGATCTGGGGACAAAGAAATGTTTTTCAAACCTTCTACCTAAAACACATTTTTTTTAAACAATAATAATATGATAACTTTATTGAAAATGAACAATTATAATAGAGTACAATTCTAGATTAATTTTAATCGAACTCGGATCCAATTGTAATGCTAACTTCTCCCTGTGAAACAATGGTTTGATGGTACCATCGATTCGTGTCAACAACAACTGAAATATAAATAAGCTCAAATATTATTAAAATAACACTTTTTACTTTTTCACATAAGTGTGTGGAAAGTGAAAGGAAGGCAATAGACTAATTTCGAAAGATACTTGTTCTTTGACTTGAAAACATGAACTTTTATTGGTACTCGGCTTGGTGAAATATTGAGTATAACGATTTTAATCGAGTTTGGTGACACTGATTGGTAGGTACAGAAAGAATGATACTTTATATTTGATATTTTCAGTGAATTTCAAGAGCAGGAAATATTGTTTTTTTCTGATTTTGGCTCCAGAGAAAGAACTTTCAGGGTGGTTACTTAATTTGTAATAATTACTAGCTGAACCGACAGACGTCCTGTCCAAATTTCTATATTCCCTAATTTTTTCTGCCTGAAAACTTTCGTCTGCATAGAATTTGTTTATTTCAATGTTTTTCTTTGTGTTATTCCATCTAGGTTATGCCTGTGATTCTGCCCGTTTCCCGTTATTTATTTATTTCGTTTTCTTGTTATTATGTTTTACTGCTATCATGTTATCCCATTATCCCGTTATTGATAGCGCGAAAATACTTCAAATATCTGTATATACCAATTTACATGGCGATTGGTTGAACGGTATAGAAGTTGATACGCTGCAGCGCCGCCTAGTGGCGAGTTAAATGCATAAAAAGCTTCATGGAAAAAGAATCAACCAAATATGTCATTCCTATCGTCAGTTATGAATAAGTGTGCTTACAAAAATTATGATTTTTGCCGTTTTTCCGAATTTTTCGACTTTCCTTTGTAATTGTCCCGATTTTTATTTCCTGAAAAATTTTCCAGGACCATAACGAACAGAACAAAAAAAGAATTACGCATATCCATCGTTCGTATAGTGAGTTATGGTCTTGAGTTCATACAAAAATCCCATCGAAAAAAAACACTTTCCCAAATTTTCCGGGCAGCTTTTCCATAAAAACCATCCTCAGACAATGACGAACATTTAAAAATAAATGCCAAATCGGTCCAGCCATTCTCAAGTGATGTGCTTAGCAACACAATTTGACAATTATTTTTATTATATAGAAGATTAACCATACCAAGTTCATCTTTTCGAGAGGAAAATATGTATGTATATTCCTAATTAATTTCATCTTAATTTTCTGAATTTCGATATTGCGTTGTGAGACACGTTTCACAACAATTATTTATGTGTTATGTTCTGCCAGGTTTGGGCAGTTTTACCTGATTGATTCTATATATAAATATTCAACTATAATAGTTAGAATCGACGATTTAAATTCGTTTATTTGATGATATCGATATGATTTGGATTGATTCCAGAGCCGACACAGTTGTGAACATGAATCCTTTATTTGAATTGATCAGTTTTCCAAGTTTTCATTATTTTCATTGAAAATAATGAAGCTGAGATTCAACACAAAAAGGGAATATGGTTCTGTTTCAGTTTAAAAAGCAATACCTATAACGAGAATAGAAAAAGCAAATCATATATGTAACGCAAATGTCTTTAATTCATTGGTAAGATTGCTTCGTTTATTGACATGTCTTTTGGGTAACCTTCCACAGTCTGAAAATGAAAATATAATGAGGAAAATCTATACAAGTGTAGAAAGGGCAAACTAATTAGTTCACCCCGATAAGTTATTGCGTTCACCAAATTATATTTCCTATAGAAAAATGATTCAATTGGTCAATAACTTGTCGTTTTCTGAATTTGCCTATCAAATTTTTTTTTTTTTTAATTCAAAAGATACCTCTCTATATAGATTTTGCTTGACGTTTCGGGGACTATATCTGCCCCCGTTCTCAAAATCTTCTAAATCTCCTTTAATTGTTTTAATAATTTGGATTTTTTCTCGCAGAGTCATTTTCGCTTTTTCAACTGTATAGATTCTGATTATATTTTCATTTTCGGACTGTGGAAGGTTACCCAAAAAACATGTCAAGAAACGTTCCTCCACAAAAAAACACATTCATTCAATGCTTCGTTTATATTCAACATTTTCTATAACCCTATGGTTGAACATTCATATACATTTGAGAACCAAATATTTTCACCATAAATCTAGATATAAAATACATGAATTTGATTCTTTTATCCTAGCTTCTCTTATAAGTGGTTGTCATCATAGGTTCATGGTTTAATTAAATGTTATTTCCAAGTTTGAATAATGTTATATTTCAGGGCGATATAAAGGCTTTGAGAATAATGTGTTATTTCAGAAATTCTGTAGATGGCATTTTATCAAAGTGGCAATAAATTATATTTGATTTTCGGTAGAAAAAAGAAATGGATGAATAACCTACAAACAAATCCATTTCAAATTTATTACATGAAGCCCACACGTAATACGTAAACATACTAAAAAATAAATAACTTTTTCAACTAAAACACTTCAGATTTTACTCACTTATATCTCCTGGTTCAACTAAGATATCAATAGTTTGACAAATATTGTGACATTCAGGTGGAGGTACCAATTTCCATATTTTTTTTCCTTTGAGTTGGGCTTGCCAAGATGTATACAAGACATTGTCCACCTAAAATTCCCACATTAAATTATCATATTCAGAATATTTTTGAATTTCTGTTAAGCCAATAACATATTGGAAGATAGAATAGTAATATGTTGAAATATTATACCGAGTAGGCACATATTTAAATAACAAGGGAATTTTATACTCAAATTTGTACGGTTTAAATTGTGACCTGTTTTTTTGTGAGCATTTTTAACCGACAAAACCAAAAAGGAGGAGGTTCTCTAGTCGACCCGTATATATATATTTTTTTTCATGTATGATCAAGCATAACTTTTGACTGAGACGTCCGATTCCGATAGGGTGTACTTCGAAGTTGGTCCCATTTGAATTTAAAAGATGAAATCCACCCCTAGGGGTAGCAAAATGAAGGATATTGATCACTCACCCTCTGAATTCTGGTCCGATTCTATCAGGCATAACTTTGTACTGGGTTCTTCGATTTGGATGATTCTTTATTAGATAGGGTATACCTCATAGTTATCAATTAGATTTCGAATGGTTTTCCACCCTTACGGGTAGAAAAATAGGGAATAATTGATTTATCACTTGTGAACATTGGCACACATATGTAGTTGACAATAACAGATCGCTAATGTCATTATATTTGTTCTCCTACATCCGTCACAATCATTATATTCTATGAGAGGATGGAATGATATACAAAGTAATGAAATAAACTAACCAGAACAACAAAAATAATTTATATTACAACAAATAGTAAAAGTAGATAATCATATTATTTAACTGGTAAGAAGTAGGGTGGGAAGTAAGTATTTTGGAAGTAATCAAAAAACAAGTAGGTAGTAATTAGTAGATTTCAGCCACAAAAAATTGAAAAATAAAAGCTTTTTAACAAAAAATTAAACCAACGAAATACGGAACTGAAAAGTAAAAAATAAAATAAACCTTCTTAGTCTCAATAACTAAGCTCCTAAACTAATGTAAGTAACTAATTTTGAGTCGGCGACAAACAAACAATCAACGAAGATCATTAAATTACTTCAAGAAAATCATCAGAATGTCACCACGCAACTCAGTAGTTCAATAGAATAAGGTAAACATAAATTCCCTTCATAATAATGCATTTTCAGGAAACTTTTTGGTGAAAATTACGGATAAAATTTCACACCTCTATTCTCAAGCCAATCAAATCGTGACACTGATGACCTAAGCTTACATACCTCAGAAAATCATTTGAGCTCTTGTAATATAGTTATAAGTAAGTAATTACATTTAGACTCACATGCATCTGAGCTCCATTTCCAGGTCCTCCCATAAATATCCAACTCAGAGCAATATTTTCAGAGTAATTACCAAGAAAATATGGCTTGGAATAGTATTTTCTCAAGATTTTACCAGCCTTGTCAATACAGTTACTCCAACCAACGTACCAGGGTTTTTCGCCAGCAACTAAATTCGCCCTTGATTCGGACATTGCAAAAACTTCTCGCAAAGATTTGAACTCGGTTTTATAAGGAAAGAACTGACACCCCTTCCTCGAAGTTTTCTCCTCGGTAGTTTCATATAGATTCTTGAAAAATTCGAATGTGAACATTGTTGATGCTGACCAATCTCTCATTCCGTCCTTTATGATGACAGGTCTACCTGTTTTGGCATACTCCATGTGAAAATCCCGTGGGGAAATGTTTTGCAGTTCATCTACGTTTGTTACATTCTCACAAAAGTCGCAAAATTCTGGTTCTCTGAATATTTTCGATGCTTCTGGAGACATTTCGACTAAGCACTTGAAATAAACAGTGGGTATAATACATATACAGTGCTTCTCAAAAGTCCCTTCCCCCCCTCTTATTTTTGGAACGATTATACATAAACAGTGAAATTTGGAAACTGAATATTGAAGGTTGTAAACTTCCCTACTAGTGATGATAGATGACAAAATCGTCAAAGATGACCTCACAAGGCCATTGTGACCAATAATTTTAAATGGAACCCTACGGCAAGCGACACCTCTTTTAAAAGGTATCGAAAAAACCTATTCAATGATACTTATTTTGTTTGTGTTTATGGCAGTTTTAATGGCTCATTAGTAAACATTAAAATTTAAATTCCATTCAGTATATTAATTACAGATTTAAGAATCAGTATCTACTTAAAGAAATTGCTCGAAGTGACCTCCATTTACTTCCTGACAGTGAAATATCCTATTTTTAAACTCTTCTCGTACTTTTGCAAATGTGTCTGCGGAAATAGCCTCACATTCTGCAGCAATACGTTGTTTTAAAACGTCAATATTGTCAGGTTCAGTGGCGTAAACCTTCGATTCAAGGTACCCCCACAGAAAAAAATCCAAAGGTGTGAGGTCCGGTGATCGAGCTGGCCATTCCGTTGAACCTCTTCGTCCAATTCATCTACCACGATACTCCTCATCCAAATACCGTCTTACTGCAACGTAATAGTGTGGAGGAGCACCATCCTGTTGGAATGTTATTTCCAAATTGCCGAATTCATCTGGATTATCTTCCGAAATTTCAAGGATTAACGATTCTATTGCGTTTTGCAACAGCTCCAGATAAACCTCATCAGTTAAATTAGTATTTGAAGAAAGAGGCCCAACGATGTGGTTTCCCAGGATACCTGCCCAAACATTCACCTTCTGGGGAAATTGGGTATGTGTTTCACGAAACAGGTGAGGATTTGCGTCACTCCAATACCTCACATTCTGTGTATTTACATTTCCATTTAGATAGAAAGTACTTTCGTCACTAAAACAAATTGTTTTGACATAGTCTGGCTGTTGGTTAATTTTAGTTTCCATATTTTCACAAAACTCTAGTCTTCGGTCTGGGTCGTCGTCTGAGAGTTGATGAACCATTTTTAATTTGTATGGATGAAATTTGTTTTTTTTTTCAACACCCTGTGTACTGTACTTCGACTGACTTCATAGGTAGATGCAACTTGAGTTGTTGAAGAAGTAGGATTAACTATTACTTCTGCCAGTATATCAATTTTTTTCTCATCAGAACTTTGTGGTCTGCCAGATCGTTTCGCATGATTAATACTACCCGTTGTTTCAAATTTACAAAAAAGCTCCCTTAAATAAGTCCTCGAAACGGGGCGATCGGGAAACCTCTCATTAAAAATGCGTTCTGCTGCATGAATATTTTGTCCAGTTTCAATAAGAATTAGGATCGCTGCTACTTCATCACCTAAAGCACGCATCCATTTGCTTCTTGAAGCACTGAACGCTCGGCTCACAACAGTTTAACAAAGTATTAAAATGTACAAAATATTAAAAGTACCAAAAGCTGCTAAAACAGTTAACGTTCGATCAACAATTACAAAAACGTCGAATTAGGGAGACTGAACAAAAACGTCAGGACAATTACAAAACGTCGAATTAGGAGACTAACAAAACGTCAGCTTATTTGACAACTATCCAGAGGCGGAGCTTGAATTTTGAATTTTAGTATTAACTGATTTAATTCATCACAGCTTTGCGTTTTTCAAAAGCGAGTTGCCAAAACTGCCATAAACACAAACAAAATTAGTATCATTGAATAGGTTTTTTCGATACCTTTTAAAAGAGGTGTCGCTTGCTGTAGGGTTCCATTTAAAATTATTGGTCACAGTGGCCTTGTGACGTCATCTTTGACGATGTCGTCATCTATCATCACTAGTAGGGATGTTTACAACCTTTAATATTCAGTTTCCAAATTTCAGTTGTTTATGTATAATCGTTCCAAAAATAAGAGGGGGGGAGGGGACTTTTGAGAAGCACTGTATGTGTGAAATTATATTGTTTTGATGATTCCCATGCAAATTTTTTTGTAAGATGTATCGAAAAATCCAATATACAGAGTGGGCCATTGAAAACGAAACAGCGGCTCTGTAAATTTTTAAATGGCAACATATGGCAAGTGATACCTCATTTGAAAGGTATTTTCCTTCTTACTATCAAACAACAAAAATAAATTAATTATATCGATTCGTTTTCGAGTTGGGAAATCACTTTTTATTCACTAAATCAATAAAAACAATATCTGATAAAGCAACTGACGCAATTATTATTGTCAATGAACTAAATGTTCAAACTGTCTACCACCCATTTCCATACAATAGTACAAGTTCTGATCAAAACGAGACCTCACATTTCGTAGCATTTCCGGCGTTATTCGACGGAATTCTTCAATAATTCTCCTTTGTAAATCTTCCAGATATTCTGGTTCGGTTGCAAATATTTTGTTTTTCAAGTGATCCCACAGGAAAAAGTCGAGTGGGGTTAAATCTGGAGATCTGGCTGGCCACTCTATAGAGCCTCTACTTCCAATCCAACTTCCAGGAAACATTCTATCCAAAAACACCCTAACAGGCTGTGCATAATGTGGAAGTGCCCCATCTTGTTGAAATATCAAGTGGTCTTCATGGTAACGATCATCATTTTCAATGATATCTACTAATTGTGGACAAACAAATTCATTCAATAATTCCAAATAAGTTTCTCCTGTCAAGTTACCGTCGAGAAATACAGGTCCAATCAAACGGTCCCCAAAAATACCGGCCCAGACATTGAGTTTTTGGGGAGTTTGGACTTCGTGGAAAACATGTGGATTGGCATCTGACCAATAACGACAATTATGATGATTCACAGTCGAATTCAAAAAGAATGTAGACTCATCAGAAAAACAGATATTGAAAAGTAAATTCTCATCAGCATCCATTCTCGTAGTCATAATTTCACAAAATTCCTGTCGCCTATCAAAATCATCTTCATTCAATTGGTGTACCAAATGTATTTTGTAGGGGTGGAATTTATGATGTTTCAGGATTCGGCGGATACTGGTTCTAATGATATTGGTAACACTAGCCAGTTTCTTTGTGCTCAATGTTGGGTCTGCATGAACTTGTCCTAAAAGTGCAACTTCAACAGCTTCATTTCTCAACGGAAATTCACGTTCTGGGTCTCGTTTCTTGTTGGCTACTGATCCAGTTTGACGAAAGTTTATCTGGATGCGTTTCATTGAACAAATTAGCTGTACGCTTACCGCACTCATCATTCTTAAAAAAAAATTGTTATTATTTCAACTTTTTCCGCGATTGTATACACCATTATTGCGGAAAGATATTCAGCAGCTTTAGTCAAGTAATTCACTCTAATGTCGTTCAATCAAAGATCAGTTTGACAATGAGAGACGTCCACAATTGCGATTTGGCGAAAAAAATTATCTCATACATGTTTTTGTTGTACTCGCATTTGAGTCGAATTCGAGAAAACGTCTTTTTATCGATTCTTAAGAACCTTAAATTTTTTTCGATCAAGTAAATGACAATGAAATAAAAATTTGAAACGGAATTGCATGTTACTTGTTGGTAAACAGTTAGATCATTTAATTCCTTGACAATGATAATTATCTTTAAACAGTTGCATTGTTAGATGTTATTTTTATTGATTGAGTGAATAAAAAGTTATTTCCCAACTTCAAGTTCCTATATCTCGAAAACGAATCGATAGAATTAATTTATTTTTGTTGTTTGATATTAAGAAGGAAAATACCTTTCAAATGAGGTATCACTTGCCATATGTTGCCATTTGAGTTTCATCGCGAACGATGTCCCCCTTGAAAATGTAGTTGACGTGTTCGTGCGTTTTTATATAATTCGGTTCTGCCGACCTACAGAGCCGCTGTTTCGTTTTCAATGGCCCACTCTGTATATATATATATATGTTGACAGTTATATATATATAATATATGTTATGCAATGTGTCCAAAAAGATTTCCCTGTGATTTCTTGCCTTCTATAGATGATCTAAGGAAATAAAATGAAAATTTCAAATATCTAACCTATGTCGAACATTTTGATTCAAAATAAGTTGGGTCCCATTCGAAAATGAGGTTCTGTAACTATATTCTTTGATGGACTGGGATTGTTCTTCTAGTCCTTGAAAAATGATTCAATGCAGGCGAGTATTGAATTTCTTTTCACTTTTTTCAAATAAAAAAAAACTGATATTTTTTTAAATGAAGCTACACTAAATGTAACAATTGGATAATCACGGAATAGATTATAGTTTTATTACCTGAGGATTGTTGAACAGATCGCCATTTCTGTACAAAAAGTAACAGACAGAACTAAAGAATGTTATAAGTTTGAACCTGTTCTTATGTTCCAACAAAAAATCACATAATCTAGAGAAAAAAACACCAACAAAGCAAAGTTTTGTCATTTACAGAAAATATTAGTATCACCCTCAAGCGTAGAACGACAACTGAAGGAAAGAGGGATTTTGAATTTAGTCCATTGAGTTTCCCTGCTGCTTATCTGTAGCACCAGCTGTGTCTGCCCAATGAAGTGTAAACTAATTTGAAAGCTCTTTCTAAACATCTGCTGCCTATAACGAACAGTATAGCCTTCAGAATAACGTTCTAATAAAGGATATGGGAAGAAAATGGTGAATAAATTCTTTATGTGAATTTGCCTATTCTCCCTCAACCACAATAAAAAGCAGAAACTTGTTTGAAGCTTATAAACTTTTTTTTTTTTGTGGAGGGACAGTTTTTCTGGGTATGCTCTGGGGGAATCATTCAAGAAATCTATACAACTGTGTAAGCCATTTTTTTTCATAAATAGAAAAAATTATTCAATTATTCATTTCTTAATTTTGCTGATCAGAAAAAACATTTACTAGTGATGTTAAAACTTTTCTGATATTTTTTCAAGAGTTTTTGTTCCTGAATATTTAATATTTTTGATGAGAGTGTCCCGAATTCTTATTGACTTAATTAAGACTGAATCATTAGAAATGCTTTTTACAGTTTCATCAGAATTCAACTATGCAATGTCTAGATAATTTCAATTCCCTATTTTCAAAATTTTTTGCCAGCACAAAAATCCTACGTAGGTAGTACTTCCTATTGTCTGGGCTGACATTGTTTCTATGTCAGCACAACTTCAAAGATAATGTAGTTTTACTGATTTTATTGAATATATGAGTAATTTGATTAATTCCCATCTACAATCATTCAAAAAATGCTCATTTTTAGAAATCTACAGGATTGCCAGGTATGGGGAGAAATCCTCACTATTAGGGATTTTATTTGGCCTTTGTGAAGAATTAAAAAAAATCAAAAATTTGAGGAACTTTTCAACAATGTGCGTGTTTATGAAAATTAATTTTAAAGATGTGTATACGTCTACGTATATACATTGTAAGGACTAGATATGGTCTGTTGGATGTACATTAATCAAGTGTCCATATTCAGTATACCATTTCTACAAAGGGCTGATGATGCCGATATTTTTTCTGATGATCATACTATTTGCAACCTCTTCAGTGATCACTTCTCAGCCGTTAGTAGTAGTTTATCCAAACCGGACACTAAAAATATTAATTATATTTCACCTGCTCTCCACAGTATTTATTTATACCCAGTAACTAAATTAGAAATTGAAGAGGTTATCAAAAAAGTATGCAAGAAAAAATCGTCAGGAATTGATGAAATTCCTGGCCATGTCATTAAAAAGGTTGCTAATGTGATTTCTGAGCCTTTGACTGATACAGTGAACACCACTTTCATTGAGGGGAGTTTTCCTGATATCTTGAAAATTTCAAAAAATTTACCAATATACAAAAACAAGGGTTCCCGCTTACAGCATACTTTAGGATTATTTTTTGGCATGAGCAAAGCTTTTGGCCTCGTTGACCATGACATGTTATTACACAAGTTGCAGTTTTATGGTGTGCGAGGCTCTGCATTGAATTGGGTTAGATCTTACCTGGCTGATCGTAGTCAGCTGGTCAGTGTGAATGGAATAAATTCTGATAGAAAATGTGTATCAATTGGGGTACCACAAGGCTCTGTTTGGGGACCTCTTTTGTTTCTAGTTTTTATAAATGATCTGCCGAAATTTTGTACAAAAGCTTCTATTACTGTTATTTTTGTTGATGACACTAATATCTTGGTATCTGCGGGTACTATGTCTAAAGCAATTCATAGAGCTCAGGAAGTAACAGATCAAATTTCTGAGTGGTGTTCTCTAACTGGCCTACTGATAAATACTGCTAAATCTCAAATGATCAACTTTGTTACTAAAAATTCAACAATAGATAAAAGCTATTTGATAATAATAATAATAAAATTCATCAATAAATTACTATGTTGATAGTGTTAAACTTAAGCTTAGTAAACATATATATTTACTGCGTCAGTTGAGACTAACTGTCTCTCTCAGTGTTCTCAAACTTCTATACCATAGTTTAATTCAATCTGTTATTTCCTATGGCCTTGAACAAGGAGGTTTATCAGCTAAAGCTAATGAAGTCTTTGTTATTCAGAAAAAGGCGATTAGAATTTTGGCAGGTGCATCGGCTAGTGAACATTGCAGGCCATTATTCATCAATTATAATTTATTAACAATGCCTTGTTTGTATATTTACCAAACTTTGATGTACATTAAAAACAATATTCTAATTTTTCCAAAAAATTAACATATCCATGAACATTTCACAAGAAATAAATCTCAACTACATCAACCATATAGTAGATTGACAGTATCTCAGAATCATGCCTTGTACTGTGGGGTTAAGCTATATAATAAGCTTAGTGATGACATTAAATCCTCAAATAGCAAGGTCTTTAAAAGGCGATTCAAATCTTTTCTACTGCAAAAAGCTTATTGATGAGTTTCTCTCAGAATCCTAGGAGGATTAGATTATATATATTTTTTACAATATTGTTTGTCCTATTCGTTGTGCTGGTTGTTCAAAAACAATTGTATAGTTAATTAGTTGTCTGTGTTTGACCTGTTGAATTAGCTAGTACCTAGTTTATGATTTTTCTAATATGATTGTGAAAGAAAACTTCTTTAATAAATGTTTGATTGATTGAGTATTAATTTACATTGTGAATTAAATTTAGAATCCCATACAGATATTTGCAACAAATTTGGCCTTGCACCGTGGGTTTGCATTTATATATAAGCCAATGTTTGCCATATTTCTTGCATAATACATATTTTTCTGAATTTGGACGTGCATTAACGTATTTAATTGCATTGGATAGCCAAACATATCATATGCCAGGAAAGTCTCATCGTATTTCAGATAAGTAAGCAAACCGACTCTTGAGATATTTTCGAGTGGAAGCGAGAATAGAAGTTCAGTGAAAAACAACACGTTTACTGCCACGTGCCCTTTTCCACGCTTGCAGCAGGGAACTTTTTCAAGTTGGTAAAAAAAAATACCTTCCTGGCCACGGAGCTCACATAGTTTTTTTTTTCATTCCTCTTCAGCACGGAAAAATTCACGAAAAAATATCTTGGTCATATTGACCGAGCTGGTGCTGTGTGATACTCAGCATTGCAGTAAGACAATGCGCCGAAACAAAAGCATGGTGCACATTATGAATTGGGAAAGAAAGATATCAAAAACCGAAACCCATATAAAAATTGTTATAAAACTGCAAAGCAAACCCACGGATGGCACATTGCAAGGAATTTGAAAAGGATCCAAACATGCCGTAACTGCTGCGAAAAAGAACCCACCATATGCTCAGATTGTTTAAATAGAATCAATTTCCTTGTGGTTTCAGTTTTGGAATGGTGTACATAATTTTGAAATCTAAAGAGTGAGACCAATGGAAATAGGTCTTACTCCCCATAACATTAATAAATTAACTATTCTTGTGTACCTTTTACAATGTTGCCAAGTTAGTTTGTAGTAATTCTCAATGGCATTTGAGTATAAGTGTACAAAAAAGGTTGATTTATGTTGGCTTTAATTACAATTATACAAATTAAACTGAAGATATTTTATTTAAAACAAACGAAAAAAAAAAAAAAAAAACAACATTAGATTACAGGGACCTTCAAGAAGGTAAGAGGCCTATTTGTTGCAGACAAATACTTGCTGCACATGCTTTTGCTTCTTTTTTATTGTTACTCGCCACATTTGGTTTGTATTCCAATCCATTGAGAACAACCTGGAAAAACATATGAAATTACACGTTGGAATCAGTGGAAAGTAAGGTTTCAATATTTTACATTTTTGTTGGTTGATGTCTTAAAAACACAACATTGTTTATGTGTAATAATCTTAGTGCAGAAATGAAACCCAACCTTGAACAGAAAGTTCTTTTTATGATCTGGTCCGCACTCAAATTCCAAAATATATTGTGGTGCACCCAACTTTCTCTTAGAGGCGTACTCTCCCAAAAGCGATACTGGATGCTTCCCTTGCAAACTCTTCATTGTCGTTGGCGCACATTTTGGTTTCTTATTTTTCCCGCGCTGTTCTTCATTGGCGACCAGGCCTTTCTTGTCCAATTTAATCTCTAGCAGAAGAGGTTCCAATACTCCAGTTTTTTCTTTGCCTAGACCTTCACCAGGTCTCCAACCCATTTTCTGGAGAAGATGCATTCCCATACCACCCGATAGGGGAGCTGCTGTTTGAAGCTGATCCTGCAGAATATGATGAGTAAAATGGATTACTTGCCCGAAATAACACACCAAAATTTCTGCATGTATATGTTGAAAAGTTATATTTTTCAAACAGTTGGCAAGTAGACTAAAATGAGTTTCCTTGATTTGCATGTACAAGGTGTTCCTGAAAATAGTGCTTTTCCTTTCACATACACATGGTATTTTATATATGTGTACAAGCAATTGTTGATATCAGATGTTCATATGAGCACAGTTTTCAACTTACTATCTGAAGAAATACAGACATAATAAAATATTTTTATTTTCAAACAGTGAGTGTAATCACTAGTACTACCAAGAAACTGTTACACTGGATGAATATTTTAGTGTATTCAACTTTGTATTCTCGTGAACTTTTTTAAATATGTTGGAGTTTCTATACCTGAATCTTTACACTTTGTGACATTTTCTTTGCTTTTGAGTTGAAGAAATACATGTATTATCATTGTATGACTAGCTGACCCAACAGACGATTTTTTTTGTCAAAATTCATAAATTGAAGGTGGCGGCTCCAAAATGGTGGACGAGTTTTGTGATTATGGACCATTTCTATTCAAAATTGGTATGTCGGAGCTGCAGATTATGAATTTAGTCGAATATTATCGATTTTTACAAGCTTTTATTTAGTTTTACTTGTCTCGAAGTCTGTCTGTGGGTAATCAAATCTTACAAGTTAAATTTCCTCTTCTATTGTCCGATTAAATTTGGCAAGTGTTCATAATCCCGGTGACAATGCATTATGGAATTTTTTATAGAGAAAAAACAAAATGGCCGCTCCAATATGGCGGATGAGTTTTGTGATTATGGTTCGATACTATTCAAATTGGTATGTGGGTGTTTTCGGGGGCAGAGATCGCGAATTTTTTGTCAAAATTCATGAATTAAAAATGGCGACGAGTTTTTGGGACCAGAGATCATGATTTTTTGTCAAAATCCACGAATTCGAGATGGCGGCTCCAAGATGGCGACGAGTTTTGTAATTATAACCCGATTTCATTCAAAATTGGTCTATGTGGTTTTTGGGGTCAGACAACATGATGATTTTGTCAAAATTCATTAATTCAATATTGTGGCTCTCCTGTGTTATTCTGTGAGTAGCAGATTCAAAAGCTTGCCGCGAATATAAAACAGGTAATCTTGCGCGGCAAGATTTTGAATTTGCTACTCACAGAATAACCTAGGTCAAACAATTAAAGAAATTATTATTAGTATAAAAGCTTGTCTTATTTTTTTATCATTTTTATTCCTGTTTTTCTTGTGTTATGCCTTTGACTCTGCCCGCTTCCCGTTATCTCTTTACCCCGTTTTGTCATTAACCCATTACCGAGTTATCCCATTTTCCAGTTTGTTCGTTATCCTGTTTTCCCATTATCCCGTTATTGCTTTCTCCTGTTATCCCGTTATTCCGTTTTCCTGTTATCCACTTCTTCGTTATCTCGTTTTCCCGAAACATTTTTGCCAAATCTCAAGTTATAAGGTTACCAACACAAACATTCATTTTTATTATATATTCCTGAAAACTTTTGCAGGACAAAGAAATTTCCAATAACTTTTTTATAAAACCTTTCTTTCTCTAAAAACCTTATTCGGAGTATTAAGAACATTCAAAAAAACAATTATCCAAATCGGTCTAGCCGTTGTTTTTATAAAATAAAATGTTACCCAGACTGGGATTCGTTTCTGTGACTTTCTGCTTGCTAGGCGACAGTGTAACCACTGAGCTATTTCCTAGTTTGGTAGTAAATGACTCGATAGTCTTTTTCTTCACCAAATTTCTTAATTATCCGAATTTTCCAATTTCCGGCCAACTTTCCTAATTTTTTCCGTCCTTGGCCTATTACAAACATTTAAAAAAAAATTGCCAAATCGGTCCAGTTATTCTCACATTTTGTGCTTACAATGAATCGAGATTCATTTTTACTATATAGATGTAGACAAAAATGCGATAACACAATGACTGCAACGACCAATGGCGATTATTGAATCATTGCATGTTGGGAAAAGGGTTGACTTTAGTGAAAACTTTCATATACATTTTTAGTTCTAAATAATGTGTCCTACATACAAGGAAAGCATTATTTTTGGGGACACCCTGTATTTATTCTACATTTTAAATATTATAACTGTAATGATCTTCTTTCTTTACAAAGACCATTTTTGTATTCCCCAAAAAACCATTTCCATCCCATTTGATGATCGTTTTATGCAATATATTTGTCAAATATTATACATACATAAGACTTTGTAGTTTTCTTAGGATTAGTAAAGATAAAGAATATGCAACTAGTATTTTGGCTTTTTCATATTGCTATAATATTTTTAATGTTACTGACCACAAAGATGAAAACAGGACACTAACTGTTTCACCCCAGTATCTATTGTCTTACTTAAGAAGTAGTAAAAAATAAATGTAATGTCTCAAAATATCTAAATAAGTAGTTGAAAGTGTACAAAATACTCTTTATGCAAGGCTTCCACTTGACCACTTGATTTGTATTTATATAACTTGAACATATTGGCATATTGCCGATGGAGAGGAAACAATTTCCAAATACAAATAATACGCAGTCTGTCTCCCATTTTATAGAATTAATAAAATTCAAGAGAAAGCATTGTTTCTACCTTAATATCGTAAATCATTATCAGTCTATTAAGAGCACTATTTCAATTTTAAATATATCTGGAGTTTTTGTTGTTCAATGTAATACCACCAATATGTGATAAGAATAAACAGCAGTATGTATGTTTTTCAGTTAGTTTTTACGAAATTATTACATGTCAAAATATTGTTGATTTTGTTAATAAAAATTTTGCTAAAGAATATTTTTTTTCTCAATGACTTACCGAATAATGAATATGTGGGTCGCCAAGACTCCTCTCGATGAACCTTTATACAATATCAAAACAGCCTGAAACAAATTCTCAGGTGGCAGATTTTGTCAATTAGAAATTGAAGAGAATCAATTTCTAGTTGATAAAATCTTTACTGCGGGATTTTCACTCCAAGTGTTGTGTTTTACTGGGTTTCATTTCTGCTCCTGCTTTTTCCATGTAGTCTATAGAGTCTCTGATAATTTACATCAAATTCCATCAGAAAACACAACACAATATAAAAACAACATGAAATACTCTTATTCCTTCAGTGTATTTTTTGTACATAAATTGATGAATCATTAGAAATTCTATGAAAATAAAAAAATGCCGGCATTTATTTGCCAACTGAGCAAATTTTCAAAAAGATAAGTAAAATATATCTTCGAATGTGTAAAAAATGAATCAGCGATAGGAAGAGAATCACATGTAATTTCAAGTGATAACCAGCATTTCGGAAACTCAAGGCACAGATTCCACTTCTCTGCGCAGAAATGGCCTGTGCCTCTATGAATTAGTCATAGAAATCTGAAGCTTCTATGAAAAATCCAAACCTGAAAATTTGTAAGAGGCAAGTGGTGATGAAATAGGCTAATTACTGTAGTTTCTAAATAAAAATAAATATTCAAGAACCAGGAAATTGGCTTACTTTGTAATTAGAACTGAAATAATTAGCCCAAAAGGAATTAGGAAAAACATTTTCGAGATAAAAAGTCAATTTTCAGTGGTAGTACCTTTTTGGCCCAGGCCTGATAGCCCGAAGACAATTCAGCCTGCGTCAAAATTTGAGCCCCTGTAGATCCAGTGAACTGGCCCAGCTGCTGTTTGCTGGTAGCCCACGATTGCATCTGAAATGGAATTCAACATATTTTTGTGTAATATGCCCAGAGATTACTTGAATTAATTGGACAGTCATACAAAAGCTACGACGAGAAATTTTCAAAAACAAATCCATACAAAGTAAAACGGACTGTTTTTGATAACCCTTTTTGATATAACAATTAAAAACCAACATATGAAAATAAAATGTCTTTTCTATTTGATTTCAATAGTTAATGAAATGAAGCTTATGTATTTTTTTAAGGAATATAAATTAAAGAGATCTTCAAACAGATCATTTTTAAATTTTTATCGTATATCCAATAGTTTTCAATTGTAGTTCTTTGAGCTGATTAGCAATGATAATTCATTAAATTTTTTAGAATAAAGGAAATTATTGTTTTTTATCAGTTAATTTTCTTCTATTCTTCTTTACCAATTGGATATTACTGAGTGTTTGTTCAAAAATGGACTGAACATTTTTTATTATTATTTAGGTTGAATAGTCTTAATTTGACAATTCGCAAAAGTATTTCATTCTATTTCAAGTTGGTATGGCAATATATTTTAAAAATTAAAGAAAGTTACAAGTTAGTTAACTTGGCCTTAACACCTGTCCATACGCAGCAATTCTTCAGAATGTTTCATTAAAAAACAATGTGTTTTACCTCTTTATTAGATTTATACATCTGAGTGAGGGCCTGGACATCATTGGGATTTTCCTGTAACCTACGCATGGCTGTCAATCTCTGAGAAACAATGGATCCTATGTCCACTGAAGGCTAAAACCATAAAAAAAAGAATTTATTAAATTTACACACAGTGTTTCTCACATGGAAAATTATTTATTTTCCCAAGTAACACATTTTAATTCTGTAGTGTTAGCATAGTTGTTTCTATTTTAAAGGAAGAAAGAAATATTTATTAATAAAGGAATCCTAATACACAAATATTACATCACAATAATTGCAATTACATATTTAATAAGCAAGGATGTGTAATTAAATTGGTAATGACATGAATAACTTATTTTATGTGAACAAAGGAAATGGCATGAGTATAAATATAAACTGATACTATACTACTTTTAAAATTTAGGTATATTTTGATTTCAAGTTATTCAAGAGTAAAATTTTAAACTGCACAATGGGACTGCTACTTATAATATCCCTTGGAAGTTTGTTGTAATCAATCAGCCCTTGTGGAATAGTGAATTCATTTATTGTGTAATTAGTTCTAGTCACATAAAAATTCATGTTACTTCTCGTAATGAATTGGTTGAAGTAGTTAGGAAGTTTTGCAGATATTAGGATGAAAATAAAAATAATTGCATAGTAAAATAATTTGCCCTTAACAGATAACCATTCCTCTATTCTGCAAGGATGAGACCGTTTGGATCAAGAAGAATAAAATAATAAAAAACCTTTTTAAAGACAAGCCCCCAAATGTCCTAAAAAGTACAAAATAATTGCTTTGGATGTGCGACATAGGTTATTTCGTGAGTTACAGATTCAAAGCTTGGCGCCCAAAGTTTTCAGCTCGAATACAAAAGCAACAAGCATTGGAAGGAATCTGTAACTCACGAAATAACCTACGTCACACATCCAAGCAATTATTTTTTACTTTTCAGGGCATTTGATAAAAGCTTGTCTTTAAAAATGTTTTTTATTAATTATTTTAGTGCTTTTTAGTTAGTACGCCTTAATCTATGCATGCATTTTTGTTGAAGCATCGTAATTAAGAGGCCTTTTTTCTGTAAATATTGAGCTATCTAGTTCTTCAATGAGGAGACCATCTGAAGATTAACTCTTCCGACGTCTTCAATTTATGAATTTTGACAAAAAATCAATAATCTTCGACTAAATTCATAATCGCCAACCCCAAAAACCCCGACATACCAATTTTGAATAGAAAGAGTCCACAATAAAAAAACTCGTCCACTATATTGGAGCCGTCATCTTGAATTTATGAATTTTGACAAATAATTCATAATCTCCGACCCCGAAAACTACCAAAATTGGTATGTGGGGGTTTTCGGGGTCGGAAATTATGGATTTTTTGTCAAATTTCAAAAATTCAAGATGGCGGACGAGTTTTGTAATTATGGTCCGATTCTATTCAAAATTGGTATGTGGGGGTTTTCGGGGTCAAAGATTATGAATTTTTTGACAAAATTCATGAAGTCAAAATGGCGGACGATATCTCTGAATATGGTCCGATTCCATTCAAAATTGGCATGTTGTGGTTTTCAGGGTCGGACATGTTTTTTTTTTTAATTCATAAATTTAAGATGGCGGACGAGTTTTGTAATTATGGTCCGATTCTATAAAAAAATTGGTATGTCGGGGTTTTTGGGGTCGGAGATTATGAATTTAATCGAAGATTATTGATTTTTTGTCAAAATTCATATTGTCAAAATTCATTTTTTTTATCTTTAGATGGGGTCTCCTCATTAACTAGATAGCTCAGAACTTTATTTTAGAATCACAACTACAAGGAGAATATTATGCCTAATCAATCGAACTATGAAACCAGACTCATATAATAACATCGGTCTTCCTATTCCCTCAACTTCTCAAATCAAATACTCCATATTTTATAATGGAAAGAAACTGTTCAACCATCTTCCTATTCCCATAAGAAAAATAAATAATTATTACAAATTTCGTAAAGAGGTCCTTTGTCTAGGAGTCTATTACAATGCAGATGAATTCCTCATTGACAATTTCACAACTTCCTATGGAGATAATTACATTGTGGATGCTCAAATAAACTTTTTTAGCTTTTAAATATCAGAATCAGAAATGCTTTATTGTCATCTAATATCAATTATGTTGACAAAGCTTGCCTAAAACTAAGATACATAAAAATAGGATAAAAATTCAATGCAGTAAATCTGTAATGTTAAAGTTATATATAAAAAATCACAGTACAGTTTGTCACAAAGCATAAAAACAATTCAGACAACACATTAAAATAGTTTATAATATAAAATAAAGTTTTCAGTATATTTAGGAGTGAGCTGTGAGGTTGTCCATGAAGTATTCATTCAAATCATAATATACTTTTTGGAGCAGCAGTTTTTTCACTTCTTTTCGATTTTTTTTTTTCCAATTTTCTTATAGTAGGTGGAAGATGGTTGAATAGTTTTATTCCATTGTAGATAATTGAATTCTTAATTAGTGTTGTTGAGGGGATAGGAAGACTGATGTTAGTAGTAAGGCGGGTTGCATAGACTGACTGAGACATAATGTTCTTTAAGTGTTTTTTACGGATCAAACAGACCGTTTCCAAGATGAATAGGCATGCCAGAGGCAGAATTCCTTGTGTTTTGAAGAGAGCTCTACAGGAATCTCTGACTCCAGCTTGACAAATATATCTGAGAGCTCTCTTTTGGAGAGTGAAGACAGGTTTAATATTTTGGGAGCCTGTACCCCAGTAACGTATACCATAGCGCAAGTGGGATTCACATAGTGCCAAATTGGCGTTTCTAGCTGAATTGAGGTCGAGAGAACTAGATATGGTTCTAATGGCATAGCAGTTTGATGATAACTTTTTGCACAAATAATTGATGTGATTATCAAATTTCAAATTTTTATCAATATGTAGACCTAAAAATTTTTTCACTTGTTTGGACTCAATGATTTGGGTTCTATGTTGTATTTGAAAGTTAAAATGTTAGTTTTGGAGACATTAAATGTTAATAGGTTTGCAACACACCATTTTTTAACTTCTTTCAGATCATGTTCAATATTGTTCTGCAGTGTATTTAGTTTCCTGTAATGCCAAAGAATGGACGTGTCATCTGCGAAGATTGTGAACTTTCCACCAATAGATAAATTTGCCAAATCGTTGACATACAGTAAAAAGAGCAATGGGCCGAGAACAAACCCTTGTGGCACTCCGCAGGTGATTTCCATTTAAATACCATTTAAACCACACTGATATGTTCCCTCTAAAACCATACAATTAAAGTTTTTTTAACAAAATGTCATGGTTTATGCAGTCGAATGCCTTCGACAAATCACAGAATACTGTTGCAGCAAACTCTCCATTATTCATCTGGAGATAGAGGTCATCCAGAAGAGAAAAAATTGCATCATTAGTGCTTTTTGTAGCTCTAAATCCAAACTGTTTGGGATGCAGAATATTATTTTTTTCAAGAAAGCTCAGAATTCTTTTTTTTATTCGTTTTTCAATAATTTTTGATAATGTGGGAAGTAGAGAAATGGGTCTGAAGTTTGTTGGAATGTCAGGATCACCACCTTTGAATAATGGTATGACTGATGCAATTGTCAAACAAGATGGAAAAATACAATTTAATATAGTTTTGTTAATAGTTTCTGCCAAAATATCCAAAACATTATCCGATAAATGGGAAAATATTTTCAATGAAATATCATCCCATCCTGAAAAATTCTTATTTTTAATTTCGGCTAAAATCATACATACATATATATTTTTTAATGTTGTCTAAACTTTGTTACTGTATTTATATTTTTTATTTATTTTAACTTATACAGTGTGCTGTTTTTTTTAAATGTCTATGTAGTAACTTTTATCTTAGGTTTAAGTAGCTTTGTCAACAAAATTAATGTTTTTATGACAATAAAGCATTTCTGATTCTGAAAAATATAAATAAAAACGATAAAACTGCCTTAGCAACTCATCATTTCACAACGAAACATGACTTCAGATTTGAGGACATTCGAATTCTTGATTATGAACCCAACTATGCTTTAACAAATATGCATAGATTAAAGCATACTTACTAAAAAGCACAAAATAAAATAATTTATAAAAACGACAAGCTTTTATTCAAATGCGCTAAAAAGTAACAAATAACTGCTTTGGATGTGTGACTTAGGTTATTCTGTTAGTTATAGATTCAAAAGCTTGTCGCTTTTGTTTTTGAACTGAAAACTTTGCGCGACAAACTCTTGCATCTATAACTCACGGAATAACCTACGTCACACAGCAAAACAGAGCTGGTTCCATTCACAAAGAGGCGTAAGTATGAACTGAAAGCCCCAACCCTGAATGGAACTCAGCTCAGCTCAGCTAAGTTCCAATGAGGTCAAATACCATAATCGACCAGAGACTAACACGAAACAGTCATATTAAAAATATTCTTTCCAAGGCTACATTGGCAACCTGGACGTACCTCAGAGTTTTTGGCAAGACATGGTGTTTGAAGCCAAAAATGATATACTGGTTATATCAAAAGATTATCAAACACATGGTCACCTATGCCTCATTAGTATGGTGGCCAAAAACCCAACAGCACTCGGTACAAATCAAAATGCAGAAAGTGCAGCAGTTAGCATGTCTGGGAATCACAGGGGCAATATTCACGTAGCCCACTGCAGCACTAGATTTAATGCTGAATCTTTCGCCACTGCACTTGTGTGTAATGAAAGAAGCGCCAAAAAGTGCCTTCTGACTGCACCAGGCATCAAACTTGAAGGCTGGATATCTGATTGGACATCTGAAGATTCTGGAAAATATTCCCCTAGAATCCAGGTACATCCATCAGATAATATGCCAGCTAGGCACGATTTCGAAGTGAATAATGAAGTGGTTATAAACAACCACCATATATTCACAACGAAAAGGCCTCAACTAGCAAGGAATGCATCAGTATGGCATACTGATGGTTCCAAAATGGATGAAAGGGCTGGAGTGGGAATAACTGCTCCTAATTTCAGTCTCTCAAAATCCCTAGGCAAAGCACCAACAATTTTTCAAGCATGCTACAAATTTGCGCCCAAGAATGCCAAGGAAGGTACAAACACTCAATTTTCTGGCCCGGAACCCTTTTGAGGTCTTTCCAAAGCCCACATCAACGATGAGTTTCGGAGCTGAGAAGCTGATCAAATTAAAACCCACTGGAATAAGATTCCAGGGCAAAGACAAGCGAAAAGGATTTTGAGCCCACCACCAAAGAAAGCTGAACAGCTTCTCCAGTTTGACAAGAAAGACTTGAAACTGGTAACGGGACTGCTCACTGGACATTGTCCTCTGAGGAATCACCTCAAAAAAATGGATAGATCAGACTGTGAACTGTGCCGTTACTGTGGAAACTAAGCTGAAACTGCAGAACACCTGCTTTGCAACTGCCAAGCGCGGTTTTGCAAAAGGTTCAAGTTCCTCGAAGGGGTTTCACTAACGCCCTCAGACATCAGGAACTTGGCTCCCAGGAAACTGATACGTTTTGCAAGGAGCCTCGGAATCCTGGGTCTTGAATAGATGAAGGGTAATGTACAAAAGACCTTACAGGTTGAAGTACGGAGAGGCTGAAGAGCCATATCAACCCCCCTACAATCTAAGTAACACTTCCAAAGCAATTATTTTTTACTTTTCAGTGCTTGTCTTCAAAAACGTTTTTTATTAATTATTTTATTTACAAAAATATGGTTGGTACTGTCCCAACACAATTCGGTTACTCCCTATACATCAATTTACTTTTCTTTGATTTAAAAAATTCTGACTCTTAATAACCAGTCCAAAAAAAAATTACCTACCTCAATGATAGGCGTGGGAAAAACTTGTGGCCCTGGAGGGGCATTAGGTGGAGCTGGAACGGTGGCAATATGCACTTCTGAGAGGGGTGGCGTCACTTGGGGCACAGGAGCGGGTTCGATGGGCAGAGGTATGGCATTGGTGGGTGGTGGGACGGGTAGGGGTGGTTTATTATCCGTCTTCTTTGTAGGGGGTGACACGGGCATCCACTCTTCCCCTTTACGGTGTTGTTGCCCACTGCTTACTGGAAACTGAATGCGAAGCTCACTGGTTCGTTCTATACTGGATTTTATAGGAAGTGGAACGGAATTCTGGAAGTAATTGCAGTTCAATTAGAAATCATACACAAAAAAATGTGCAGTGGCAAATTAAAATTCAACTAACTTTGATATTCATTGTTATCGAAGTAGGCCTATCCTTCAACTGAAAAGGATGAATGAAAGGCTTATCGGTATCACTATCGCTATCTTCTTTCTCGGATAAACTGGATAGCTCGCCTAACTCCTCTTTTTTTGACAATGTTTTACAAAAATCGGTGAGTTCTTCGATTGTTTTTCCTCCCAATTTGATAGCGGCTATAACTTTTTCTTGTGCTTGTGGTCCCAACGTTAGGGCAGCTGGTATGCTGCCGGACTTCATCATAGTTATTGCATTTCTTCTCGCGATTTCCAACAGTTTCTTTTTATCAAATCTGGAAGATGAATCTCTATCGCTGTATCTGTCCCTCTCACTGTGACCTCGATACCTAAAATAAAATAATAAGAAAAATTAATTGAGGATTTCTTACACAGTGTGACCCAGTTCCATAACTTTTTTTTCTATCCAAGCTATCGACTTGTTTTTTTTAACGATAGGTTCAACAATGAGGCACATTCTAAAAATATTTCTATTTATATACAGGATGTTCCAAAATAAGATACACAATTGAATTCTGTATTTTTAAACGTCAACCCCCCCATTTTTGGATCTGCCACTATATTGTCGATATAACGCACCCAGGTTTCTTAGACTTATCTGCAATAGTTTCTGACTCATGTCAATGTATGTGTCAAAATAGCGTTGTGCATAGACACACAGAAAAATTCATAACCACAGAACCATTCGAGATAACTCAACCAACGTTGGCGCAAAGACATTCATAACTTTTTCTCTCGAAATAAAAATCTTCTAAATACCTCACAAAATGGATTGAAATTAGCCCAGAACTGTCCTTTCAACATTGGAATCCGAATATATAATAAAATTCCTAAGGAAATAAAAGATCAAGAGAACCACTTCAAATTAAAAAAATCGCTGTCAAAACTTTTAAGGGGCGGCTTATTCTATACTTTGGAAAAATATTTTAACATGTAGCATACAAACTTATTGTGAATTTTATGATTGTATACTGTTTGTTTGATATTTATATCATGTGCTGAAATGTGTTATGTATTCAAATTTTTGACGTGTTCTTATACCAATGAGGTCTTTTTGATGAATAAATTTGAATTGATTCTTAAGCTTCTTTTGAGATGCAGGCGAACTGGGAGTCGATGTTCCATTGCCTACTACGATTTTTTGAAAATGACAAACTACAAATGGCAATAATTCGATTTTTAGCCATTTAACATGTTGATGGACACTAACGTCATACAGCGTCATAGAGGTCGGTGACAAATGCGACACAACGCCGCACTGCGTACTCAGACATCCGGATTGAATTGGATGAACGCGGAACAGCATTCAATTTTGCATAGTTAACATGTTAATCGCCCAAATGAGACAATGAAAATTTCTCCCAGGCCCAGGCCCCCATTTGTGCTTGCTTGAGAGAATAGTAAAGTTATTTTTGAATTAATATTTTTATTTATGCATTATCCTTGATATAGAAAAAAAAAGTTCTAGGCTCAAAAGTTGATTGTGACCTCCAGGCCCCATATTTTAATATTCCATAAGCTGCAATGTAATATGTGATCTTTACGGAGGTTCACAGAGCATAAAGTGAAAGCATGTCATAGGGCTTGGGCGGCTCTTTGAGTTGAGAACAAAAGGCCAGTTCACATGGCGACTAACGTGTTAATATAGGAGACACGTGATAATGGTCACGTATTGTGTGCAATAGGTGAATTTAACATAATTTAAATATACTACATATTTTCTGTCATGATTACCATTTATATCATTAGTATTATTACCATATTATTATTACTATTTTCTGTTATATTTACTATTTATATTATATTATTACCATTTTCTTTTTTAACTCATAAGTTTTCTTCATTACATGTCAATAACAACTTTTAAATTTCTACTTTTTACAATTTATAAAAGACTTGGTATTATTGCACAAACAGGTGTTAACTTACTTGTAAAATTGGACTATGAACATATTATGACCACCTATAAATGTATAACATATTTACTTTTTTGAATAAACTTTTTGAATTTGATAGGTTCGTGTAGTGTCGTTTTCTTGCATAAAATATCGGTTTAAATCTCCACCCAGTCAGAATTTGACCCTCCCAATTTCATCACAAAGCTGCACAGAGTTGTTTTTGCCATAAGAAACTCATTTAGTTGTATTTGCTGTGCCACGCGATGTACACATTTTTTCAGGGGCAATGGTCCACATTTTGTACCACTTCCAAAAAAAGACAGTGGTTCAAATAATATGCACCAAACTTTAGGAGCTGTCATTTCATTATTGGTGGGTAAAAGGCGTCTGCCGTGGCGTTTTTTTGGTACCACCTGTTTTTTTTTTTGTAGAAAAGTTGAAAAATATGTTTTTGTTTATATTTTTGTATTTTCAGACTATTTCAAGAAATAAATGAATAGTCCTTTTTTTAGTTGTTGCCGACAGAGATGCAGTTTCATGTTTTCAGAGATGCCCTGAAAGAGTTAAAAAAACAGAACTCAGTTGTATAAGTTATTTTGGGACATCCTGTGAATAAATAGAAATATTTTTAAAATGTGCCTCATTGTCGGATCTATTTTTTTTTTAAGTCGATAGCTTGCACGCACCCCTGGGTAACCCTGTATTAAATACTCAAGCTCAAAATACCAACCTATCCCTCATGAACCACTTATCGTTTTCTCTCTCTTCTGAAAACTTCACCCTGGATTTATAGAAATCGTCATCTTTCAATTTATTCCTATTTTTTTTATAATCCTCTAATTCTCTAGTATATTCATCCCCATCTCTTGACCTATGCTTTGAATCCCTGTGTTTTTCCTTGGATATAAAATCTCTCTCTGAACTTGGTTGATCTTTCTTTCCGAAGGTAATAATGTTACTCTGGTCCCTGCTTCTTTCTCTGTGTTTATACCTCTCTCTGCTTTTATCCCTCTCTCTGCTTCTATCCCTTTCTCTACTTCGGTCCCTCTCTTTGCTTCTGTACCTGTCCCTACTTCTATCCCTTATATCTGATTTCCTTGACTTTGAGTCTTCCGATTTGAACTTTTTTTCTGTATGATCCCTACTCTTACTTCTGCTCCGTTTCTTAGATTGAGATTTGTGTTTTTTATGTTTATGCTTCGAATTATCATCCGACTCCAATACTTCCCCTTCTTCCTGGTCATTAATTTTTTCGTGTATTTCTTTAATTGTCGATTCAAAAATGGAACTCAGTTTCAAATCTTTGATGATTATTTTACTTTTTGATTCCACTTCTTTGGTTTCACGTTCTTCACAAAATTTATTTTCTTTTTTTTCATCCTCAACCCTTTCTCTTTTTATCTTCACTTTGATCTTTTTTTCTGCCATCTCTTTCTCATTCTCAATAAGAATATTCGCCAGATCCAGATTGTCACCATCACTTGAATTCATGCTTGAACGTTTTTTCTTCTTATCCTTTTTCTTATGTTTCTTGTCTTTATGCTTGTGTTTCTTTTTTTTCTTGTGTTTTTTATTGGAGTCCTCAGACTTTTCCTTTTTTATGATAATGGGTGGTTTAGCATGAAAAGTGCTGAATAATTCCGAAAGAATTTCCATTGAAGATTTAGTAGGTACTTCGGGCTTCTGTTCCTTGAAATCCTTGGTATCTCCAGACATTGTGGTTAGGGCTAGGTGTCCCGAAAAGCTTTTCCTATAAAGAGAAATTATAATTGAAATAAAACATCGAATAAATCTGGAATGATACATTGGTGAGGAAACGCTTCATGAGATGTAAACAACTACTATTGATAATGTTGATTCACAGTTGTTGAATATACGCACCTTGAGGTAATTCAGACTTAATTGATTGGAAATTGGGAGAAAATTAGTAATCAAGGTGATCAGTTGATTGAAATTGAAAACGCAGTGTGTTGAAATTTTAGAATAAACAACAGAAGGTTCTTTCGATTGCAGTGTGTTGTGCAGTGCTGAACGGTGCTGTAAAAAGAAATACTAGTTTTTAGGGTAGGTCAGTGCTACATGAATACTGTAAAAATGAAATAACTTATGTACTAGAGACTAGAATAAATTCTGTCCACTGTCTTTTGACATTTATTTTCTTCAACTTTAACCTCACAATTCTTCTTCCTCATTCCAACCTAATGCTAGTTCTCATGGGATGTGCTCACAGTGTACTGTTTTCCAATTGGCTGCTGAATTTTGTATTCACTTTCAGCTGCCAATCAGAAAACAATTAGTGTGCATTGTCAAAATATAATTATCTATATCTATATTTTCTATGTTTATGGCCTGTGCGCGTGCGTAATTCTGAGAGATTGTGGTTTAAGGTTCATTGGATCACATAAAAATAGGTTGAATTTGAGTTACTCGTACTTTCCTCAGATTTCATTAAAACCCAATCTAAAATCCTTATTTCTCCAAATACCAGGCAAATTCTTCAGATCTGAGGAAATTTCTTCGCATCTGGTACCACTGATCCTCAGGAAAAAAAAATAGTAACAAACTCAAAAAGTTATTTTTGACAGTAAAAAGTACTAAATTAAGGCTATGTTCCGATTGATTTATTCTATGCTAACGCATGCGCATTGATCCTTAGCTGTCATTATTAATCAAGTATGGTTCTAAATTCTCAGTGTTAGGAGGCGTAAAACTCAAACTCATTGGTCGAATGTCAAATATTGTTGGTCTCTCTCTCTCTTTACCAGTCATAAAAATGTACATAAGTATGGTTTCAAAACTGCAACCAGATAGAGTGTCTATTATTTTGCTTTTCTGATTGTTTACTGAATGAGATGTTTATATTCAGCAGCATGTATAAGTAATTTATGATTATGGTAGATTTCGTAGTATGCGGCGGGAAAATGATAAATGTTTGTGAGAAAGTTAGTAATTGCAAATTATTTCCACTAGAATGAAGAGTCTCTATGAAAAAGTATAGATATTAATATTCGGTTTCAACGAACAAATCCGTAATAGAGTGCATTCACTCTTGAGACATAATGTTTGTCCTTCCCCCACTTAATGAACAGTTCCTCACGAAGATGTCCGAAGCGAAGCTATTACGAGAAATTCCATAGAGGTGTACCAGATGATTTAGTACAAGCGGTACATAGGCTTATCATGAATTTGATAGCATTCGCCATAATTTCTTCTTCCTCTATGGGATAGTACTCACCCCAGACTTCAGGGCATTTTTGCAAGGTAAACAGTAAACAAAATTGAATAAACTACACTAGACATCCACTTATTAACCTGACAAACGTAACATTTCAACCGCTCCATGTCATGATGACAATCGTGTCTACTCGTGTTTGCCCTTCTCTACCTATCATTGTAGTGTGTGCTGTCTTAATACTTAATTCACGCTAGTAGTTCATGCTGTTTGAAAAGAGGAGGCATTTTGAGTGTTTTTTTGCGAGAAAACTGTGCTTAGAAACCACCTAATGAAGAAGAAAAATATATCTCGGAAACGGTATGAGACCGCCGCGTTTTGATCTTTCGGATTTGTGTTCAGGAGGCAAAAACTCGTAAGAAAAGTATTACAGCTATTTTCAGGGAGCATGAGCACGAGCCTATACATTTACCTAATTTTCTTTTCATGAACTTTTTTTTTCATGCCTTCTTACACACTCTGCATGATCGACGATTGAATTTGAATTGCCGGGTGCAAGCGAGAATTTGACGCGAGCCAATGGACTAATTAGTGCTGCCAATGTAAGAATCCTGAAGTACACAGAAAGACCACATAGATTATACGGCATTACACGGTTGCTACGTTACGAATCTATCCCACTGATGTCATTCGTTGAGATGTTTTAACTATTCGGAATTCAAATTTACTTGGCAACATTGTAAAATATACACAATACACAAGTATAATTCCATTTCTACCGTAAGGGGAAGTAAGATTGGTTTCCATTGGTCAACAATCGTTCTTCTTTCTGTAGGTCTCGAAACAAAAGTATGGTTTCTAAATTTCGTTACTCATCCATCTTTCTCTTTTTACTTTTACAGAAGTAAATGGTGACTAGCGGTTGATTTTAAAACTATCATTTCGAACGACAAGACCACAGAACTCATGATATAATTATGAGTTATGTGGTTATTTCCGGGGATTTCTCTATTCGGCCGATTCGACACTTGATGAGATGACAGCGGTGTCAGCGTACATTATCAGTTATCACGCACTATCTTCTGATAAGCTGCAATACCAAAACTGTAAGTCAACAGTCAATCAGAAAACAGTAAGTAGTAGGAAAGCCAAAACCCATGTATATATGCAATGTTGCCACAATAAACAATGACTAATTATTTATTAGAAATATCGATGATTATGAAATAAGATTGAGTTGCATAGTCTCCTGATTATATACATGGTTTCACATGGAAAATGTCGTTACACGGATGATACACGACACGAGGTCGAATTACACGGAAATCGTGTAATTACTATGTTCTGACATCAGCATATGGACTCTGTATTTCTGCAGGGACTAGGAATTTGGGATTTAACGTCTAGTTATTTGTAAATCACCCATCTATATTTAAGCTGCAGAATGCATATAATGTTAAAAGTGACGCATGCGCATATTACAATATTTTCAGTTTGGGGAATTCTAGGGTTTTTTTGACAATTTTTTTTAAGATTTTATAAATTCTAGGCTGGCAACATTGCCTGAGAACAACACTGTTTGGCATTGGCAGCTGTCACACTAAATCTGTATTGGAATTTGGAATGTGATTATTTTTTTAAGTCAAGAATTTATTTTTGGTTCAGAACATGTTATCTGGGATATAATTAAGTATATTGATTAGTGATCTTGCGTGACTGGAGATATTGTAAAATTTATTTTGAAACAGAGTAACTTAACCTAATTCTTTATGGATTATGCCGAGTTACAAAAACATGCTGACACCGTTGGAAAGAAATGGTACAGAAATGCAAAACAAAGGTGAGTAGTTTCCTCATATCTTGCCACTCATCATAACAAATACATTTTGTGTTTTTGTACCCCATTGTTACAGCAAACTTTCCTTTCTATATTCAGACATTTTCACAGAGTATCACATCCTCATTTCTAAATAATTTGAAAAATTAAATTACAATTATTCGACAGGATCCACGAGTTATTTTATTAGAGGTGTTCATAATCATCATATGCACATCCTTGGACGACTAAATTTAATTATAAGAAGGATGTGCGAATTCAAAGGAAAAAAAATCAAGAGTACCAAAGACGATTTAAGATCCCATTATACCAGGTGTGTAAAATCTAGGGCTTTGGTAGTAGTAGACGATTCCGAAAATTTACTTAAACATTTTTGGAATCATCCAAAATTAATAAAATACAATGCTTGTGAAGTTATCCACGTCAACAAGTTAATGAAGAATTTTTTCTTTCCACTTGCTCAGCTGATTGATTAGGCAAAAAAAATTGTTTCAATTGAGATTTGAACTTCACAAATGGCACAGGCTTTGTCTACCTTTCCACTTGTGATGTTATTTACCATGGACTCTTTTTCATTATTGATAACGTGACACCTTTCTGCTGTTATTGGACTTTTGTGGTGCCATTAAAGGAGGATCAATCTTTCTCGAAAATTTTTCAGATGACACTAATTGCTGGGTTCATCTTTTTATTGTGAATTATTCATAATGAACATTTTTCCATTTTTATTTTTAATGTACTAAAATTTTACCAAGCCGCAAAAATCGATGTACTCTGAGACCGGCCGTTTTTATTTGCCATAACGTTAACATTGAAGCGTGCAGTCACATAGCACCCATCCGGTCTGAAACTAAATGTTGCTGTGTCATTACCCTGATACCTCGCCGTCCCAAGGGTACGTTGGTGAGGCATCTGTAAAATGCCATGCGGAGCTTAACGCATTAAAAAACACGTCTGAACCTTCCTAGAGCTTGTCCAGTATTGAAACGACCGTTTGGTAGGTAGAGAGGGGGAAAACACGAATGGACACGATTTGCTATGCTACGGCGAATCTTCACCAGTGTCTTGGCATGCAGCGTTTGAAAGGTTAGGTTTGTTTGATTAATAAATAGGTAGTGCAGTTATTTATTAAACTTTGCAATAGTTTACTCGTTACCTTGCCAAAATGCCCAGTGGTAAGTACTATTCAGTAGCGGAAAAAGAAATAGGAGTGTTAGGAAAGTTATAGGAGTGTAAGTTCTCTACGTCTCGTGAATCGCCTATACTAAATAATTTAGTACGCCTATGGAATTTCTATTAATAGCCACAGTTAAATAATGGTTCGGGCATCTTCGGGAAAAATTGGTTGTTAGGTAGGGGAAGGCCGAAGTGGTCGTTTCAATACTGGACGAGCTATACATTTCTTCAGGGCGTTTATTTTTGTTCGAGAAAAATGTCAAGTGACGTTTTATGACAAGTATTTGATGGATACATAATACATATCTGGCATATGACCTGTCATGGTCTCACTAGGTATCTGACTATTTTATATAACATAAAAAGTTGAATTGTGGTGGTATAGTATTTCTAATCCCAATTGGACCGACATAAAAAGTTTCGAGAAGGAATTATCTTCCACACGATAGAACTTTTTTATGATTGTAACAGGAACGCTTTGAGAGTAAAAACACTGGTAGTATATAAATTTCGCATTTGCCGGGCAGTGCATATGAACACTCCTCCGTAGTGCTCTTATTTTTATTGCCGTTCCAATTGGGATTAATTGAAACTATATATTCTGGTGGCCCAAAATCATTTCGAAAAAAAAAGACGTGGGATATCAATGAAAGCTGAAGCTTTTTCAAATAAATCACTGTGATTGAGGAATGTAGTAGTTTTATTATTCCTTTATTTATAATAATAATAATCATTTATTGCCCAACAGGTTACACCCAATTACAGGAAATAATTAAATTTACATATTTCAAATTTGTTTTACCTAATAACTAATAACTAACTAACTAATAACTAATAATTATTTATATAGAACATTCAGTTAAGAACAAGATGCAGTATTGCAAGAATTCAAAAATGCAAACATTTTATTCAAGTTCGATTTATATCAGTTTTTTTAATGTTATCTCTTTTATGTATCTGAGCGAACAGGTATTGATGTCACAAAAGTTACAGATAGAGTTGAAGTTTTCACACATCATCTTAATAGGTGATAGTGATATTATATTTGTTATTGCCGTGCCACAATAAAATGTGATATTTTTGGGTGACCCAAGTCTTGGAACCCCGAAGTTCAACTCAGATAAGAGCATGCTGCAGTCAACCTGGTTGTGCAGTAATTTATACAGAAATATAACTGAGGCACACTGTCTTCTTGTTTCCAGTGAGACAATTTGAAACTGTACAAGAAGTGCATTGTGATCTGAACCTCTTGATGGATATGTTCCATGACATTTGAAAAATGTAAATTTTAAGAATTTTCTTTGAACCCTTTCTAGGGTATATTTATGGCAGAAATAGTGAGGACTCGAAATTATTGAGCAGTTTTCTAATTTTGATCTCACATATGAATAATACAGAATTTTAATTGCATTTATATTTGTGAATTGCTGACAATTTCTTATGGTGAAACCAAGCATTTTGTTGGCTTCAGAGGCTTTTTTGTTGATATGATCTACAAAAGACATCTTTGGATCGAAGAATACACCTAAATCTTTAGATTCTTTACATCGAGTTAGATTAATGGCATGAACGCTATAT
This sequence comes from Gonioctena quinquepunctata, assembly GCA_018342105.1. Taxonomy (NCBI): domain Eukaryota; kingdom Metazoa; phylum Arthropoda; class Insecta; order Coleoptera; family Chrysomelidae; genus Gonioctena; species Gonioctena quinquepunctata. Next base: position 57,446 of record JAFIRS010004360.1, read on the forward strand.
GGATATTCAACAGGAGTGCGTTTTCTGGTGATGGTCATGACTTTACATTTTTCAATATTAAGGTGTAGGTTGTTAACTGAACACCACGTTTGCAAGTTATCTAGGTTTTGCTGAAGTAGGGGGCCATCAGCCGATTTCTCGATGGAAGTAAAAATCTTCAAATCATCAGCGAAAAGTAGCTTCATACAGTCAAGTTTAGAAGTAAGATCATTAATGAATAATAAGAATAACAAGGGTCCGAGGTTTGACCCTTGTGGGACACCCGAAGTGACAATTACTCTATTAGTTTTGAATCCATTATACGCCACTATTTGGTTACGGTTTGAGAGGTAGGAATGGAAAAGTGCCAGTAAGTTCTGACTGAAACCAGTTTCACCCAATTTCGCAATTAATATATTATGATCGATTCGATCAAAAGCTTTTGAAAAGTCGGTATAAATCACATCTACCTGACCTTGTTTGTCCAGAACAGTGCACACATATTGTGAGAAAATTGCTAAATTAGTTACTGTAGATCTATTGCTCATAAATCCATGTTGGTATTCGCATATTTGATTTCTGGTAGCCAGATAGATATGTTTATACAGAATTATTTCGTATGCCTTTGCAAAATTGGAGATTATGGATATTGCTCTATAGTTTGCTACTGTGGCAGCATCTCCATTTTTCAGTATAGGGCAGATTTTTGCAAGTTTCCAGGCATCAGGGAACGTTGCAGTTTTTAAGGAGAGATTATATATGAAGCATAGTGGAGTGGCCAGAACAGATCTACAATCTTTCACTAGGAATGATGGTATGGAGTCCAAACCAGAGGTCATTTTATTTTTTAGTTTTTTCATTGCTTCCTCCACTTCATCTTCTCTTATTTCAGGAATGTTAATAATTTCTTTGTAATTCACAACGATTGATTGCCCATCCGGGTTTTCATTTGGTGGGAGATAAACACTACTGAAAAATGTGGAGAATGCATTCACTATATTTAGAGGTTCAGTTATTTCTTGACCTTCATAATACATTTTGCCTGGAATTCTTGATTTCTGTTTTTTTGAGTGGATGTAACTCCAGAAAAGTTTAGGGTTTCTCTGAATGGATGACTGGACGTTTAGCAGGTAGGATTGGTAGGCCTGATCAATTAGTATTTTAACGTTGCTTCGTAGATTTTTATAGTGGTTTAAGTAAAACTCAGACTTAGTTTTTTTATATTTTTTAAGGTAACTAGATTTTTTGCGTATGTTTTGAATATTTTCACTGGAGCAAATAGCTCTTCGGAAATCCTCTCATTCAAATTTGTCCTCAAAATGATTCCATATAAGAAGATAAGTATAAGTATAAGAAGAATAAAAGATTCGGATAATATCTCTCTTTGGTATATTAGATCATAAATGATCTCTTACTATTGACCATTCAAATGAAGGGTTTTGTTTAACTTGGGTACTCCTTGGTGGATGGCCCATATTTTGGATTATTAATTTCTCAAAAACCTTAAGACCTAAAATACGTAGCATTTGGAAAAAATGCCCCAGTCGTTTTCCTCCCTAGATATAGACTTGAAGGAAAATTTAAATTGTAGCACTGAATAAAAGTATCTGCAATTGGAAATAGTATGAATCAAATTCTGGAAGATTGGAAAAAATAAAACATATTATATTTCTTTCAGTGGTAATTTAATGGAAGATACGTTCTTCCATAAAAGTTTTAATGAAATCGTATTTTCGTATTAAATGATAATTTGATGTACTTTAGTCCAGTTCATTTCATCTGGATGATTCTTAAGGCCCGAAAAAAGATCATGTCTTTGAAATCTTAAAATAACATATTTTTAGAAAAAGCTAGGAAAATTAATATATAAGTTACTATTGTTTTTTGTTTACTATAAAGTTTGATTTTGTTCATAAAGTTTTTTTTTAACTTTGTATAATTTTTATGTTTTTGTTTCAATCTGGTTCAAAATTGGTACATGGGGTCCTCGTTGGATTCCAAACACATTTTTTCTCAATAAATTTTTTCGATATCTTGTCAATTTGACCCATTTTTCGGCAGCACAGACTTTTTTTGAAATTTCCGCCCAATCTGAGGTCATGTGATATAAGTCGCAACGGATTTTTTTGTTGTCAGACATGCAGAAACGAACCGCCATTAGAGTTTTTCAAAATTTTCAATAACACATTTTTTTCCCATATGTAGCCAACTTTATGACGGACACTGTACATTATAATTAAAAGAAATTGCTTTTTTTTATTTGCTTGCTATTTTTCGTGCGTTTTATTTGACACATTTAATGATGAAAAAAAATCATAAATATTTTTTTTTTCAAATCGTTAGATTAAGAAAATCTCTCAAAAAAATCGTCAGATTGTGGGTCAGCATGTCTAAGACATCAAGCTGAACCGTCTGTATGATAATCTGACGTGCTCGAGTATTTCAAGATGGTGATTTTGTTTGCATTTTCAAAAAGCCGCAGCGAGTTTGCGTCACATTCGAATCGTCAGTCTTTTGAATGGGAGTTTCTTTCGAGTTCACTTAACATCCTCTCTGAATATCTGACGCTCTCGAATAAATGTATTTTTTTCCTATTTTCTACCCTTCCATACGGCCACCCCCGCCGTGCAAACCGGCAGATTAACAATATCAGAGACACGTGGGGTATATACACTAGTAATATCTGACGCGCTCGAGTATTTCTCTACCTATTTTTTTTAACATTTTTGTAAACCTGTAGACGCTCCTCCCACCGGTGAAAGGGTACACATCGTATATCCTTTTTTTCTATCTACCATCTAATCTTTAAAATCCAATAGGTCCCCACGACGCTCGAGTAATTCCCCATTTAGACTCGTGGGCTCCCCTACTAAAATGCATCTGGTAGCTAGTCAACAACATCTCCGCATTCAAACAGACCATATTTTACAGTTTTTTAATACAAGCTTTTATTTAACTTCACTTGTTAGTTTGTTAGTTACTATGTTTGGGACAAATCTTGCAACTGAATTTTGATCCACCTCTAGTTGTCCTATTAATGTAAAATTCGGCAGGTGTTCATAATTCCGGTGACAATGCATTATATATACATAAATCCTTTATTTAGTCCATTTACTAATTTACATTTTCATTTTCAAGTCATTGCAATGGTTACAATGAGAACGATATACAACACATATACACATACATATACACAACTACTACATCTATAAGCCCATACAAATTCAAAAAAATATTTAATGAATACACAAAATACTTCAAACATACTAAAACATTTGTATAACTGTCCTAACTAAATATTAACTCGAAACAAACAAAATGAGGAAGTGGCTTCTAGGTTTGTATTGATTAAGAAAATATGATTTTAACTTTGTCTTGAAGGATGTTAAAGATGTTAAACGTTTGATCTCTTCTGGCAGATTATTATAGCTATCAAGTCCCTTGAAAAAAACCGAATTTTGGGTATGTGTTAATGTGACTTGTTGAATATGGAAATCAGTTCTGAATCTTGTATTGTATCCGTGGATTTGGTCATTGTACATAACTTTTTCGTGTAAATATGTTGGGGAAATTTTATTTCTTATTTTGAAAATTAGGATTAATGTTTGGTAGAGGAGAAAGGAATTAATTGGTAACCATTCTAGTTGCTTTAACATATCTCTTATTGGTGTTAGTCTTTTGCAATTTAAAATTATGCGCATGGCCCTATTTTGGAGTTTCTGTAAACGAGCTAAATCATTTTGTTTCAGTAGATACAGAATTGTAGAACAATATGTAAAATGAGGGAGCACTAATGAATTGTACAGTAAAATTTTTGTCCACCTTGACAAATATGGGGCACAACGAGATAAATAATGTATTTTAAATGCTATCGTCTTTATAATGAAGTTGGCATGTTCTTTGAAATGTAATCCCCTATCCACATGAACCCCAATATATTGAAATTGGTTGACCCGTTCCACTTTATCAGGACCTAACATCTCAAAATGTTGGTTACAGAAGTTTATGAATTTTTTTTCTTTACTTATTACCATGTACTTGGTCTTCTCAACATTGATCTGCAAATAATTAGCACAGCACCAACTGTAAATAGATTTTAAAATTTTGTTGATGGTTTCTGAGAGTTTCGTGTGATCATTACTTGATAAATAAATCAGTGCATCATCTGCAAATAAATGAACTGAGCTCTCACCTACTATCTCCGGCAAATCATTGACATACAACAGAAACAACAGGGGGCCCAGTACACTTCCCTGTGGTACTCCTTGATTACATTCCATTTCATCTGATACTTTATTATTAATCCTAAGCTTTTGTTTTCTGTTCTCCAAAAAGCTTCCCAACCATTTCAAGACTATTCCATCTATTCCTACTGCTACTAATTTTTGTAACAATCTATTTCTGTGTATTGTTCCGAAAGCTCTCTGAAGATCCAGAAATACTGCAACAGTAGTCTCATTTTTTCTAGGCATATTTTCCAATCATCAAGTACACACTGAACTGCTGTTTCACAACTATGTTTATTTCTAAACCCTGATTGGTATTTACTTAACAGTTTATTATTTTCAATATAATCTACTAATTGGTTATAGACTGCTTTTTCAATAATTTTTTTCAATTGCACTCAACATGTTTACTGGTCTTAGATCCGAGGCTTTATTAGAGTTTGTTTTTTTCGGAACAGGAATGATTGTAGAAATCTTCAGGTCATCTGGTACCTTCCCTGTTAGTAATGAAGTATTAATGAGGTTCTGCAAGGTTAGTGAAACCATTTAAAAAAAAGGCAACATTCAATTCATCTGGACTCCCCTTATTTTTAACGAAATAACAATATCTCCCAATTCTCTAAAATCTAATAGTGAGAAGTTTTCTATAGTATCATAAGTGACCCCCAGATTTGAATTTGGTGCAATTGGAAAGTCAATTTCTGCTAGCTTAATATTATCTATTATGAAAATTTTGTTAGAGAAAAAACAAAATGGCAGCTCCAAGATGGAGGACGATTTCTGTGATTATGGTCCGATTCTATTCAAAATTGTTATGTGGAGGTTTTCGGGAACGGAAATTATGAAGTCGAAGATTCTAACCTCACTTTGTGGTCCGTAAAAAAAACAAACAGACAGACAAGAAAATGAGTTAATATTGTATTGTCATCCAGTTCTGAGCCATTTCGGAAGTTTCAAATCTCTAGCACATTGGGAAGTTAGTTTAAAATCGATTGCAAGATTTGTAACGGATTTGTAAACGTGGTAAAATGGCACTTTTCAGACTTTAGTAATTCAAAAATTATAATAGCTTTATTCATGAAATTTGCAAGTGTGCAGTTTTTGAGTTATTGGGGGTGGGGATGTCTATTGAAACTTAATCAGTTTTTTATATATATTCAAGAAAACACCCTATACATCTTCGCTTGATTGGTCAATGTTGTAATATTACTAGATTATGGAAAAATAAATACGCATTATCTTATCGCCAATGACCCCCACCGAACAAAACGGTCATCCGATAATTTTGTAAAAACATTCGGCTAGTGTTAGTGGTAGTAGTGGTGATCTAAGTGAACGTCATCATTTGTATTCGGTGGTTTTCGCAATATTTTCTAGTTTGAAATGCCAGAAGTGTCTCAGGACGCGTTCGAAGTGAACAACCCGTTGGAGCCCCTTTTGACCCCCGAAATAATGAGGGCGCGGGCCAACACACTGTCCGCCGAGGACCCTTTCGTCTGGAGACAGCGCGACAAGTCCGAGAGCGATATGGAAGACGTTTTTACCCATGGCATGCTGCCCCATGTCACCGGATTCAAGAGACATATGGACCACAGGTGATTCAGTTGTTATGATATATTTATTAATAAATACTGGACAACTACCTGAAAATGCTTGTTCTGACCAATTCTTCATGGTTAATAATTAAAAATTACATAATAATTGACCAATATGATCATCATAGTGCTCTTGAAGCACTAAATGAGAATCACCTACCAAAAATACGTAAATAAAGCCCCTTTATTTACTTGTACATTATCATAAGACCCACTATCAGGGTTGAAATAAGCCATGACTTGAAAAAAAAAGTAAGAAAAGGCAGACTTTTTGAAATAATTCGGATTTTTTTGAGTTAATTCACTTTGAAAAAATCAACTTTTATTTACTCAAACAAAAAAATATCAAAACATAAACATAACAAAACATGCAATTTTTGCAAAACAATCTGAAACTATTGATTGAATAACGAATGATAAATACAAATGCAACTTATTACTTATTAGAAAAGCCAGTTTTCCGGCTTTTTCCACTCCTAGTCGGTTGCGTACATCCGAATGTACCAATCCGAAGGATGAAAATATTCTTTCCACATCTGCGGATGAAGCTACTGCTGTCATAAGTTGTTTGATGCTACTTTTCGCTGCAGGATCTAAATCTGTTAGTGAAAATGTTGACATCCACCACTCAATATCTGTCATACTTGAAATAACAGAGTCTTGCATCAGGACCTCATCATAAGAGGATAACTTTCCATGGAATCTTAACAATACCGGTAACATGTTTGGAAACTCTGCACCTGCAGATTCCAAAGCCATTTGCTTTTCTTCTTCGGTTAAACTTATATTTTCCTTCATATTCGTTGGTACCTATGAACAGCTTGTGTGTACCTGGAAATAACCTTTTTTTCGCAGTGCTGTCGTGTAGTCCCTCATTTAAATCGTTTATTATTTTTTTCCAAATAACAACAGACCTAGCGATTGTGCAATTCTCTGTTTGAATTAAATCCAGTGCGCACGATATAGGTTTTAGTCGAGCCATCAGATCTACAGCATTACGTTTAATGGCTATGTTAGAAACCAATTTATTTATGTCATTATCAATATTATTGCGATGTTCTTCGCAAATTTTAACCAGTGTATGCCAGTTTTTCAAATATGCCTCAAGTGAATCACATGAGCTGTTCCAACGTACCTCAATTGGCAATGGAAGTGATGATCCACCTTCAGAAGATAATAATGCTTTTGCCATATGATTATTTCGGAAATACTTTATGATTCTCACTATATTGTTCATAACTCCTTCAACATTTAAATCTTTGGCAAGTAGTTTAATAAATGGGCCGAACAGCCATATTTAATAATATTTACATAATCACTTTTTTTGTTGTTGTATTTGCAGTCTCATTTTTGCCATATTGGAAGCATTATCTGTTACTACTTACAAAACATTTGAAGTTTTTCTCAGTATCTTGAATAATTTTTAAAGTTAAACTTGTCAAATACTCACTGGTATGAGGACTACCAGATGTATCTGTTGTGATAACCAAAAATACACTATCATCCTCATTTACAACACATGCACATATTATGGGTTCGTTTCTTATGTTGGACCATCCGTCGATACTCAAACAAACTATCTTATTTTCTAAGTAAATTTGACACTTTTCTATTTCCTCCTGGTAAATTTGATCCAACAAAGTATCCCCAATTAATTTTCTATTTGGAGGCTTGTATCCTGGATGTAGCATTTCCGAATACTTCATAAATTCGGGATGTTCCACAAATCTGAAAGCTGAATTTGTAGCGAAAATAAATCTGGACACTGTTATCATATCTATCTTTGTCATTTGCTGTAGTTTTTATTATAAAGGAGTTCAATGTTTTTTGTTGTGATTTTTGGATTGTACTGATTGTAGCTTCATTAAATGTTTTGCGAATTTTTAAAGTCGGCGGTTCTGCAAAAAAAATGTAAATCAATACATTGGTATCAATAGGAAATTTGAAACTTGAAACTATCTTCAAACACTTTAAATTTCAAATTAATTAAATATATCTGTTTTTAAAAGCTCACCTTTTCTAGTAGATCCATTTTGTAAATAATTTGTAATTTTTCTTTCTATTACAGCTAACGGCATTTCCTCTTCCTCCTCTACTTCAGTTCCACTGATATCCTGTATAATTGTATTTGTCTCTTCAGGATCATTTTTACAACTACTTTTGTGTTTTTGCATGCGGCTAACCATAGCTTGCAATGTTTTACCGCATGATTTGCACACTGCTTTTTTGTTGGTTGGATTTTGTTGATTGCACTCCTCAAAATATTTCCAAATAGGATCCCTTTTTCGTCCACTCATTTTTCACACGTTAATAAACAAACTTTAACAGAATGTAACTTATTGAAATAATAAAAGTTTTGAAGTTTCAAGCTCAATCGGCCCCAAAAATAGCCAAATTTCACGATAACACTATCTACTCAACACTACATCTTAATAGTAATGCCGCAATGCCGGTGCCGGTATTTTCGGGATCCCTCTTTGATTTCGGTTTTTCGGTGATTCCCCGAACCCGACGCGCGGGCGCGGTGCATTGTATTGTGTTGTGGGTTGTGGGCACTCCACGGTTGTCGGATGTTCATGATGGTCAGGTTGCCATAATACCTATCATCGGATTTTTCAGTTCAAACTAGTTTGAAATGTTTGAATTAAATGCGATTTTTCCCCATTGGAAAAAGTTTGAATTAATTCATGACTCTTTAAAAAAAAGTCCAGTTGAATTAATTCACGAATTAAATCACTGACTTAATTCATATGAATTAATTCGTGCCAACCCTGCCCACTATTGATCTGGGAGATGAATTAAGGGGAACATTTTCGTCAGAAACGAATTACCTCCATTAGTAAGTAAATAAGCGCTACGGTAAAGTATATTTGTAATCTCAACGAATACAGTGTGTTGCACTTCTCATGGAAACACCCCCTTAATTACGAGAGTAGAATTCTGTAATTTTCACGATTGATAGATATACTGGGGGTGAGTCTAAATTATCTAATTAGGTTGACCTGAGTGACATACACTGCGCGCCAGAAGCGATGGATATACCGATTTCTGCGAAAAATAATATTACTCTGCGGTTACCAGTCATTTTAGTGATTTTCTTCATGGCTTTGAAACTTTTATTAGGGTGAGCTTTATCCAAATCACTTGGCGCCCTATTTGATAATTTTAACATTTTTTGCTACCAACTCCCGACTCCACTGTTGCAAGTCGGCGCATCCCAATTTTTTTTTTTACCTCCCAGAAAGTACCTACGTAACAGGGTGGTATGTTTTTCATCGATACCTTGGCTGATTCTGGTATGTCAAACCATTTACAATTGCAGAAGCATAAAAACAAGTTTCCCAGTCTTGAGACGGAATCCTTTGAGCAGCAGAGGCGGAGAAAAGTAATTTTATTTAAATATGCCATAAGCGAGGAAGTATGTATTAATAGGCAATCGGATCATCATAATTTAATTTTCCTATGGTCGAACAAAAGACATATTTTTCAACAGAACACAACACACCTATAGAATATTTTAAAACCTATTTTGATCCCAGACCAGAGACGCTACTGGCTTTCATTTACTCAGACCTCCTCAAACACGTATATAACTGGTGATTTATTAGTCTCATCGTATAGACACACACCTACAAGCATTATCATTGGCTTGCGGTCACTCAAACCCACGTTGACTATCTGCTCTTTTGATCTTCGGTTCGGTGAGTTTTTGATTTGCTCCCTATAGAAACAGCTTCTGCAATTGAAAATGGTTAAACTATACACACATGGTTTATCGCATCTTGCGTCGACTTATTTGTTCTGAATCCATATGGCTTCGATTCGATATTTCTAGAATGCTTCTATGACTTTTGGTAGGCTGGATATCAGGGAAATGGGTCGGTAGTTGGAGATGCTTTTTTGTTGCCTGATTTTTATATTTATTAAATTCAAATATTTGGAATAAGGAATAGAGCATATATCCGGCGCTCATAAGTGAAAAAGAAACACGTTATTTTATCAAAGACACAATTTTGTTCGTCCATCTCGTTCTAGTAGTCATTATTTGACGTGGAAAAATGTTGGAGTATGACAAGCTTATTTCATTTGTTGCAAATTCTCATTATGGTAACATAACCACAAAATTTTTACGTGTTTTCACGTGTCGTTTTGTATCACCGACATAACCTCAATCTGGACTGCTGATCCCGTATGATGAGAATTCATCTAATTACAAGATATCAAAGAGCTTTTAGATCATGCGCATTTTGTGTCTGTGACGATTCAAAATCACATAATGGCTCCTCCTTAGATGTCAATGTCTGAAATGACAATATTTGTGCTTTCTGCGCTTTTTCATTTAGATGACAAATGACTAACTTAGTTTACCTGTCAGACCCAACGGCATTGACGGCGATTTTTTTTTTAAAGGAAATAAAATATTTCCGAGTTTTCCTATGGATAGTTGACTTGAATTCACATGGAGAAGAAAACTCACCATTGGAAAATATTCGTGTACATTATTTTTTAACGAATGAAAGGTTTTTGGCGGTATAAAATAGGTAATAAGTACTTACCTACAAAGAAAGTTACGAACGCCAATGTCTGCAGGTGCATTTGTCATGAAGTTGACGTTGACATAATGTGAAAATACCGCTAATTTTGAACTAAGCCAATCTCACATTATTATTTCAAAACCAACCAATGGCTATTCACTTTCTCAATAGCCAATCAGACTTTGGGTCTCAAAACGAGCGCATGCGCCTTAAAAAATCATCTAAATGAAAAGGCCTATTCTATTTGGATGAATTTTTCAAGTGGTGGAGATATGACCTCTAGCGGTCTAGATTAAGGTTATGTCGGTGTTTGGTATCCTGGTCAAAATGTCCAAAAATAACCGAACCCTTCTTCTTCCTTATTTCTTGGCTTTTGCTTCCGGTTTCGGTGCATTTAGCCAGCTCGTCGCAGGGGGTTGTACTTAGTCTGATCCTTAGATCATTTTACAACCCTAATTTTATTCCAAATTTGCTTGCTTGAAGGTGTAAGATTTATTTTATGTCGAGTTTCTATTATGGGCTATTTTCTTATCCTCTTCTTGTGCATAAAGAATGTTAGTGGGCTACACAAATTGTATAAAAGTAGGTAAGGATGGGTTTTTGGTTAGGGAGTTGATTATAGAAGGTGATTATATCTTGATCTGGTTATGGTTCATAAACTGCATTATGATTTTGATAATGGGATAATTCAAATGGTGCTTGTATTCCTTTTTTATTAATTTCCAAATATATGTTACTGGTTGGTAGGCTATTCAGAGGACATTCCAAAAAAAATATGATTTATACTTTTTACTTTACCACATTCACAATAAGGGTCTCTTCCTTAACCCCTATTTTATATAAGTGTTCCTTACTCAAACAATGTCCCGTTTTTAATCTTATATTTGTTGTAATATGCCTTCTACTTATATAAGGAATTTTAAAGTACCATATATTTCTTGGAAATTCTGTATGAATACTAAAGTAAATTTCCCACTTTGTTTAATATCGCGTTCCCATTGTAAATAAAATTCCGTTTAATGTTATTGTATACTGAAGGTATAACGCAATTTTTATCATTTTTGATGTCCAGTGGAACATTTAGAATTGTCCCCACCTTAGCCAGTTTATCTGCCTTTTCGTTACCCTCAATATCAGAGTGCCCTGGTATCCATGCAAATTTAAATATTGATATGTGTATATCTCATAATCAAAACTGTAACATGTTGATATATCATTTTTATATATGTTCCTCTCAAATGGCTGAATTCTATCTAGAGCTTCAATTAGGATTGGAGTTTTTCTTTGCCTCTAATATCCTGTCTTATTTTCGCATAACATTTTTAAAATTTGTATTACCTGCATTAATGGAGATATATGATCTACTGTTGGCAATAACTTTCGCAGCTAACCATTGCCTTCTAAATTCTAGACTAATTTCCCCTGTTTCGCCCAATAAGGCATTGATTGGTGTGGATTTCATGGTTCCCGAACCCTAAATATTTATGTCATGAGTCGTAATTCAAAAGTTGCGCATGCGCAGTAGTTTTCAAGCGCCCGCATGGAAAAGGACAGTCTGATTTTCGTGAATTCACTTTGTTTACACAGGGTCTTATGGAGTGTTATCAATGTTGGTAATTGATAAATAATATGTCCTCTACAAACATTACCCTCCTTCTAGGACAGTCGAGTAAAAAATGAATTGAATGCAATTGTATCGAGAATTAATCTATTTTATATCATACATTTTTTAATTTAAATTCTATTGACACCTTCACATGCCTTCCTCCAAATTTGCAGCTCTTGTCAAGTTAAAAATGGTTGGGGTCATAACCCCATTTGCCCCCCTTCCTGAAAGTCTGATTCTTTTAAGGTCGTCTTGCACCGGTCAACAATTTGTGAGGAAGTAATTATATGAGGCCGAGAATGTGCTAACCTACGTTGCTGGAATAATACATAATTAAAACGGAAAAACGCCTACATAGGCACGTAGTTTGCGGAGCGCTTGCCATATGAGGGTCCGACATTCTTTAGAATTCACCTAATTTTACCTCGATCAATTCCAAAAACTCTATGTGAAATTTGCCAATACAAAGCTATGTAATTAATTATTGTTTATCATGTGAACTGTATTATTTGTATACCCTTTGATTTATAACTTTTTCTAATGAATTTCACTGTTTTTATTTACAAGCTAGTCGATGTCAGCCGATATACCAATGAACTTTGTATCACATGCACTCTGCCCACTGCCCACATCCTTCTTTTAATCTGGACGACTTGTTCGCACGACAATTTTAGGAATTACAAATTTGAGATGTGTTCAAAATCGGTAACTGAGGTCTTTGGAGTTGCTAATTATGTGTTTTTTAAAGAAAACCACGAAGTCAGGTGAATTTTCTCATTTGTGATCTAATTCGATTAAATTTTTCGATCTGTTATAAAGTCATAATGCTTCTGGTTACAAATATAAGGTCAATAAGACACTATTGTTTTTGAGTATTTAAAGATAAACAAGACGAACGTTAGTTAGTTTGGGTCAAATCTTGCAGGTGAATTCTGACCGACTCTAGTCGTCCGATTAATTTGAAATTTGGCAGATGTTCATAATTCCGGTGACAATGCATTATGGAATTTTTGTTAGAGAAAAAAAAAACAAGATTGCAGACGAGATTGGTAATTATGGTCCGATTCGATTCAAAATTGGTATGTGGGGGTTTTCGGGGTCGGAGATTATGAATTGTTTGTCAAAATTCAAGATGGCGGACGAGTTTTGTGATTATGGTCCGATTCGATTCAAACTTCGTATGTGGGGGTTTTCGGGGTCGGAGAATATGAAATTTTTGTCAAAATTCATAAATTTAAGATGGCGCCCCCAAGATGGAGGACGAATTTTATGATTATGGTCCAATTCGATTCAAAATTGTTATGCGGTGGTTTTCGCGGTCGCAAATTATGATTTTTTTGTCAAAATTAAGATGGCGGTCCCAAGATGGAGGACGAGTTTTGTGATTATGGTCATATTATATTCAAAATTGGTATGTGGGGGTTTTCAGGTTCGGAGATCATGTTTTTTTTTTCAAAATCTATAAATTCAAGATGGCGATTTCATGATGGCGGACGAGTTTTGTGATTATGGTCAGATTCTATTCAAAATTAGTGTGTGGGAATTTTTGGGGTCGGAGATCATGATTTTTTTCAGCTCAAAACTTACAGGGAAGAGACCTTGTAATAACGATGCTCTATTAGAAATGAACAGATTAAGGCGAACTAACTAAAAAGCAGAAAATAAAATAATTAATAAAAAAACTTTTTAAACACAAGGTTTTATTCATGTCGTGTACTAAAACGTATAAAATAAGTCTAAGTCATCGCTGATAATGATTTAATTATTTGGTTTCAAAAAGCTTGTCTCGCGAATTGTAATAAAATTAAATCTTTGTCAGCGATGACTAAAACTTATATTATACGTTTTAGTACACGGCTTAAATAAAATATTGTCTTAAAAAAGATTGTTTATTAATTATTTTATTTTATTTAGTTTCACCTGTAATCAAATCTTACAAGTTAAATTTGACCCACTTCTCGTCTTCCGATTGCCTTGAAATTTGGCAGGTGTTCATAATTCTGGTGACAATGAATGAATTTTTGTTTGAGAAAAAAACAAAATGGCGGCTCCAAGATCGCCCGAGGATCTCTGATTATGGTCCGATTCTATTCAAAATTGGTATGTGGGGGCTTTCGGGGTCGGAGATTATGAATTATTTGTCAAAATTCTAGATAGCGGACGAGTTTTATAATTATGGTCCGATTCTATTCAAAATTGATATGTAGGGGTTTTTGGGGTCGGAGATTATGAATTTAGTCAAAGATTATTGATTTTTTGTCAAAATTCATAAATCGAAGATGGCGGACGAGTTAATCTTTAGATGGTCTCCTCATTTAAGATCTAGATAGCTCAGAACTTACAGGAAAAAGGCCTCATAATAACGATACGATAACAAAAATGCCATAGATTAAGGCGTACTTACTTACGAAAAAGCACAAAATAAAATCATCAATAAAAAAACCTTTTAAAGACAAGCTTTTATTCAAATGTGCTAAAAAGTAACAAATATTTGCTTTGGATGTGTGACGTAGGCTATTCCTTGAGTTATAGATTCAAATCAAGCGATATATTAGTTACATCTGGAGTACCACAAGGGTCACATTGTTCATCTCTGTTATTCAATATTTTTGTGAATGATATCGGATGCTGTGAACTTCTAATGTTTGCTGATGACCTGAAGCTGCTCAGACCGATAAAATCATCTAATGATCAAATTCGTCTTCAGGCTGATCTTGATAAATTGTACGATTTGTGTCTTACAAACAAATTGTTCCTCAATGTGAACAAATGCCACTATATTACTTTCTCAATAGTTGGTAGGAAAGTTGATACATCTTACTACTTAAATAATCAGCAGCTAGAATATACTTCATCGATTAAAGATTTGGGGGCCATTTTTGATGAACAGCTCAAATTTGTTGACCACATAATTAGTGTGAAATCCTCTAAAACACTGGCTCTTATTTTTCGTAATTCTTCAGGTTTTTCCATGGAAGCATTAAAAAGGGTTTACTTAGCTGTAGTGGTATCTCAGTTAGAATATGCAAGTATCATTTGGTCTCCGTTTTATCATGTTCAGTGTGTTACTCTAGAAAGAGTGCAAAATAATTTTTCAAGATTTTCTTCTTTCAAATTGGGACGTCAATTACAAAACCATGACTATTCGATTGTATTGCAAGAATTGGATCTAAAACTATTGCAAACACGAAGAATTCACAAAGATCTTTGATATGCATTCAAGCTACTCAATGGACTGAACAGAAACCTCAGGCACAGCTATTTATTTTTTATACCCCTCCATCTTACAAATTATGGCAAACATACACCTTTAGAAAGAACCCTAAAGTTATTGAATGACAAAGACAGCTGTGTTTTTGGAGTCTCTTATGATAAATTCAAGAAATCATTGAATAATATAAGTTGGTGATTGTTTAAATTTATGTTATATAGTAAAACAAAATTTTATAAGCTAGTTATTTTATGCTGTACATATTGGCTTTCTGCAAGAGCAATAGGCTCCTCTTTTATTGAGAACATATTCCTTTTATATTCTTACATATATATTCTGTATATTATATTTATATCATTAGTACTTATTTTGTGAAATTTTTCATTGTAATGGGGTTTATCCCGTATAAATAAATAAAAAAATTAAATAAAAAGCTTTGTCGCTTTTGTATCCGAACTGAAAACTTTGCGCGACAAGCTCTTCAATCTATAACTCACGGAATAACCTACGTCACACATCCAAAGCAATTATTTTTTACTTTTTAGCGCATTTGAATAAAGCTTGTCTTTCAAAAGGTTTTTATTAATTATTTTTTTACATTGATATTTATATTTTTTTTCACATTGTAAACAAACCATTTGTCATAGAAACCATATAACCTTCTCGAACAACATATTTTATAAATTTTCAGCAACTGTCATAAACATCAAATAAGCCCTTAATTCAGGATAAGTCTTCGTGTTTATAATAACGTATCACCGATCGATAAATGTATTGGCCCATTTTATGTCTTATTAGCATATAAAACACTCAAGAAAAGCAAACACTCGAGCAATACAATTAGGTCTGAAATTTAACTGTTGGGTGATTAAAAAAAATCTTTTCAAAGACAAGCTTTCATTACAATACATTAAAAATAATAAATTGTATTTATTTCCAGTATTCAATGAAACTATATTGTTCCCTGAATCTCGAATATATACCGATGGTCGACTCGTTATATCACTTGTATGGACTTTCTCTTTTTCCATCGAAATATTCCACTAAAAAAATATGGAACACCTTATTATAATTAGTTATTCGTTAGTCGTCCTTTATTTTTCTCGATCGTCATTGCCAGTGACGATTAAATGAAACTAAGTTAGGTAGGTTAGGTACACCGTGTTTAACAGTACATATAGTTTAGCGAGATAACTCCAATCATAGTGTGTGTTACATACAACATTAGGCATTTTATCTTCAATCTCCCAACGCATATCGACGACAACTCATACTCAGTATCCATCCGTCTATCTGATGTACAAGGTGTATCAAGGCAGCGCGCGCTCAATCGTGGTTAGCACTTCCATTGAAGATTACTATTTGTTTACGCGATTCGTGATGAATTCGCGAGTATATTTTTAAACGTATTTATTGCATGCTGTGGGCGATAGAAATATGCATTCGAACGGACATCCCCGCAATGGCGACACTGATCAAAGGAGTATTCCCACCATGTGAGTAGTTATAGAGAATGAAGTGTTTACGTTTACCAACTTGATTAGTTAGTTTATTGTTCTTGTTTCGGCGCCTTTTGCGCAGAATATCGCACGTCACTAGTCAAAGTATTTTCGAGTTTCCCGTCGCGATTCATTGTTTCAATTTTGTCTTCCTTGTACACAAAGCATTCGAAATAATCATTGGGATGCAGGTGGATCATGAGTTCGAAGGTATACGAATATGCCAATTTCATTGCTTTGAACGTCAAATGGTCTTGATCATTGTTCTCACGGACAAATATTGAATTTTCCCAGATTTTCCCCACTGCAATCGGCCAGAGAAAAACATATGTGTAGTTAACTCCAAGCCAAAGTCTCCATTCGTTCAACTATAAAATGCCCAAAGTAAACAAAAGACCCTCATTTCACTAAATGATTTTCTCAAAACTGGGTTTAATAAAATAATTAATAAAAACACTTTTTAATGGCAAGCTTTTATTTAAGCCGTGTACTAAAACGTATAAAATAAATTTATGTCATCGCTGACAATGATTTATTATTTTTTCTTAAATTATTTGGTTTTAAAAAGCTTGTCGCGCGAAGTGTTTATAAAAGTAGGTACCTACCAATTAATTTGATTGGGCAGTGATTGGTTGGTAAGTATTTAATTTTTACAAAGTTTTCATAAAAGTAGGTATCAATTAATTTGATTGGACAATGATTGGTTGGAAAGTAACAACTTGTCGAAGTATTAAATTTTATTACAATTCGCGCGACAAGCTTTTTAAAACCAAGTAATTCAACAACAAATTATTAAATCATTGTCAGCCATGACTTTACGTTTTAGTAAACGGCTTGAATAAAAGCTTGCCTTTAAACAGTTTTTTTATTAGTCATTTTATGTTTTGCTCTTTAGTTAGTTCGCCTTAATCTGTTCATTTCTAATAGAGCATCGTTATTACAAGGTCTCTTCCCTGTAAGTTTTGAGCTGAAAGAAATCATGATCTCCGACCCCAAAAACTCCTACACACCAAGCTTGAATTGATAGATTTTGACAAAAATTTCAGAATTTCCGAACCCAAAAACCCGCACATACCAATTTTGAATCAATCGGACCATAATCACAAACTCGTCCTCCATCTTGGGGCCGCATCTTGAATTTTTAATTTTGACAAAAATTTCAAATTCCGACCCCAAAACCCCCACATACCAATTTTGAATCGAATCGGACCATAATCACAAACCTCGTCCTCCATCTTGGGGCCGTCATCTTGAATTTATTAATTTCGACAAAAATTTCAAAATCTCCGAACCCTAAAACCCCACATACCAATTTTGAATCGAATCGGACCATAATCACAAACCTCGTCCTCCATCTTGGGGCCGTCATCTTAAATTTATTAGTTTCGACAAAAATTTCAAAATCTCCGAACCCGAAAATTCCCACATACCAATTTTGAATTTCAAAAATTTCATAATCACCGACACTCCCCTTGGGGCCCCGAAAACAAGTCAATACAGTACATGTATAAATAAAATTAATAGTAAAAAATAGTACATAGTTAGGATATACAGGGTGAGTCAGAAGTACTTTGACAAACTTCATGAGGAGATTCCTCACAATATTCTAATATGAAATGTCCAAATAAATATATGTCCGGACACGCTTCGTTTCCAAGATACAGGATGTTATAGTTTTATTTTTATTTTCTTCTGAAATACTGACCTGAATTAAACGAAAATTGATATTGAGGGGTTTTTTGAGGTGTCGAATTCGAACCTGATGTTATTATTGCTCTTACTCGTAGGGGGCGCCACCTACACGTATTTTTATTTTTTGAAGATTCATAACTTTTCTGAGCGTACTTCTAACACATTTTTCAGTGAAAAAATCAATTCCTCTATCATATCTACGTAAAAAAGCTACCCTTGTTACAAGTCGCTATAAGCAACCGTTTTCAAGATATTTGGACATGAAAATTTCAAGACGATTATTTGATAATCGATGCTTGTTGAAGTTATTACCATTATTTTGCATTTTTCACAAGAATGCTTAGGAAATGAATTTGACGTTTAAGTAAGTAGTTTTGGTTTTTTGTAGGGGGCGCCACCTATACTATTTATTTTTACTCGTTTGAAATAGTCATTTTTATATCAAAAGTGCAAAATCTGTATTTGTTTTAATAAAATTTGCAAGAAATATCAACATTTTATTTCAAGAAATTTTGAATATGTAGAATAAAATAAAATAAAGGAAACTAAATTGAATTCAAATAAATTGTTCAAAGTGTCCACCTTCAGCGAAGATACAGGCATTCAGTCTTCTAGTCATTGAATCTCGTACCCGCTCAAAAATTATTGGTGTGTTTCTTATTGTTTCACAGGCGTCTACTATTCGGTTTCTTAGATCTTACCGTTCGGTACTGGAGTTTTATAAACTAGTGACTTCAAATGCCCCCAAAAATAAAAATCTAGCGGGTTTAGATCTGGGAAACTTGGTGCCCACGCCTGGTTAGGTTCTTCTACACCCCTACCGATCCATCGATTTGGATAGACAGTGTTAAGGAATTCCCTGGCTACAACGCTAAAATGGGCCGGAGCCCCATCATGCATAAACCACATGCGGATACGAATTTCTAATGGTACATTTTGAAGTAGTCCCGGCAATTCATTTTCTAAAAAGTCTCTGTAAGTTGTGCCATTCAGTCGGAACGGAAGACAGAAAGAACCTATCAAGTAATTATCAATTATTGCCGCCCATACATTTACAGAAAATTGATACTGATGTCTTTCACTAACTGCGTGCGGATTTTCCAGAGCCCAAACATGGTTGTTATGAAAGTTTGTGATAGCATTTCGGGAGAAGTTTGCCTCGTCCTTGAAGAGTACATATCTTAAAAATTGAGGATTTCCAGCCAATTTTCTCAAAAACCACTGACACATAGTAATGCGTTGGGGAAAGTCTCGTGGCAAAAGAGCTTGTACCCTTTGAATATGGTATGGATAAAATTATTGATTGTGGATAATTCTCCAAACTGTGGACTGAGTAGAATTGAGAGCTTCAGCAATTACTCTTGTACTTGTTTCTGGATTCTCCTCGAGAGCGTTCAAAACAGCTTCTTCCAATTCTGGGGTTCGGACTGCTCGTGGTCTTTCAATAATATCAGCTGCCCTCTTAAAGCTACCTGTTTCTGCCAAACGACGGTGGAGACTGGTAAATGTTGGAGCTGAAGGCAGTACTCGATTAGGAAATCGCTCCTGGTAAATACGTCTTGCTTCGCGCGCATTGCCATCCGCAAGGCCATAAACGAAATGCATATCGGCTAAATGAGCATTATTGTTTAAATAATCAATTTCTTCAAAATTAGTGTTCTTACAGAAACTTCAACAAAACGTTTAACTGTCACATATTACCAAAACTACTTACTTAAACGTTAAATTCATTTCCTAAGCATTCTTGTGAAAAATGCAAAATAATGGTAATAACTTCAACACGCATCATCAAATAATCGACTTGAAATTTTCAAGTCGAAATATCTAGAAAACGGTTGCTTATAGCGACTTGTAACAAGGGTAGCTTATTTTCGTAGATATGATAGAGGAATTGCTTTTTTTACTGAAGAATGTGCTAGAAGTACGCTCAAAAAAGTTATAAATCTTCAAAAAAGAAAAATACGTCTAGGTGGCGCCTCCTACGAGTAAGAGCAATAATAACATCAGGTTCGAATTCGACACCTCAAAAAACCTCTCAATACCAATTTTCGTTGAGGTCAGTATTTCGAAAGTAATTAAAAAAAAAACGAAAATAAAAATAAAACTTTAACACCTTGTATCTTGGAAACGAAGCGTTTTCGGACATATATTTATTTGGACAACTCATATTAGAATATTGTGAGGAATCTTCCTGAAGATTGTCAAAGTACTTTTGAAACACCCTGTATTTATAATAGTGATAGCGACCTGAAGTACTTATTTCTCTAGAAATAAGATAGGTGGCAAAAAATTTTGAATTAAATTATTTCATGAAAAGACTTTCTCGGAGAATGTATTATTTTGCTGAATATTCTAAAATAATATTTTGGTCCATTCATTCCATGTTTCATGCACTGCGGGCACTTTTAAAAGGCTACAAGGCAAATAAATCTCGAGTTTTCGAAAAACAAGATGTTACAAAATTTATACTGGATATGTTGATTACTCCTCTATAAATAAATGTACGATAAAGAGAAAATGTCGCTGTGACGAAGTATCGAATTTAAAATTAGAAAATATTGAAGATATGAACATTATTGATATCCCTATTAAAGACTTCAAGGACTTTCATTATAGTGGAATATTTAGATGTTGTTTGGCAAGCAAAACTAGTGTTTGCGAAAAAAAAATGTAGGAACTACTTCTGAAGCAAATCAAACCAGTAATATAGTAAATATAAGCAGGAAAGATAGGCGAAGAAGAAAATGGAAAAATACTTATTCGAAATTATAACAAAAAATATGGTGTACATTTTTGTTGGAAATATTATGTAATTGTTGTCTCAATAAAGTTTTCTTGTAAAGAAATGTCAAATATTTAGTTGCCATAGTGACAAATCATTTGCAGCATAGGAAGGAAAAATTATACTTTGCTGATTGATATTTGTCTGCAAAATTAGTGTTTTTCTGTCAATCGGAGAAAAAGTAAGAATCGTTCAATTAAATTGATTTCATTCAGAAGGATTTCACATTTCTTACTTTTACTGGGAAGCAAAAACATGGTCATATCAAAGGTTAATTGAATCAGAAAACTATTTTCATAAAAAACAGCGATTTTTAATCTAACTAAAAAAAATTAACTTTCTCGTCTAAACGCCGTTTGTTATTTTGAAATGTAGAATTTGAACTATATAAAATGTGGCAAAATGAAATTTTTGGTGTTTGATTATGCTTTCCCAAAAACCATAAGACAAAGAACTAGAGTCATAGGACATAGCCGAAGTTTTCTTGTAGTAACCTTTGGATTGACTTCTAGATACTCAGTTTCCCACATTTTTCTCTTTGGTACTTTCGGGTATTCCGGGAAAAATATGTTTTCAGTACGGGTTTTTCAGCAATAGCTTAAGAAAGTTAAAATTGGCAATTGAACATGAGTAATTTTTTGAGTTTGAGGAATTATTTATTAGGTTACAAGGAAAAAAATATTAATACATCGCTATTGTATCAATTTTTGCCTGGCCACTCATAACAGTACTAGGAAGTTTTTTGTTCATTCACGTCAAGATTATTGGACTTTCAATAATTGATGATTCGAGATTATTTTTTTCAGGGAACCTTATCTTTCGAAGGGATTAAAAACTTTATCACGGTTCTATGATGCTTCTTCTTAATCAACATAATTTGAACTTTGAGTATTTGATGGAAGACTTAGGAAATTTGCAAATATTTCATTTGGTCATTGACCTTGACAACTTTATCTCGAAATCATTAATTGTAGTGTAGCGATAGATTGTTATCATATGACGCTAAATTACTCAAAACCTATGACTTCATTTTCCAGGAAATACATTACTACATTATATTTGATAATCGTATCAATGCATCCGTTAATGTTTTTTTTTTCGTTTCAGAATTTTTGTTAATAGGAGCCTGCACTTGGAAAATATCAAGTTCTATGGATTTGATATGGACTACACATTGGCAGGTAAATAAAAATAAAAGAGAGCTCTCCAAAAGACTGTCGTAATTTGGAAGGTATCTAATCTTTTTTTTTTCAGAATATAAATCTCCTGAATATGAAAAACTTGGTTTTGATTTGGTCAAACAGCATATGGTTTCTATAGGATATCCTCACGAGATATTGGAATTCGAATATGATCCTACATTCGCAGTGAGGTTTGTGCGAGTGTTTCATATATATACATAGTCACTTAATTTTTTATTTTTTTTCAGAGGGTTATGGTTTGATTCTCTTTACGGAAATTTGTTAAAAGTAGATGCCTATGGAAATATCCTCGTTTGTGTGCACGGTTTCGAGTTTTTGAAACAGTAAGTGTTTTTATTTTAATACATCCGTCTCTATGCACCAATATCTTTTGTTAATTTATTTCAGTTCGAGAGTATACGAATTATATCCAAATAAGTTTTTAACCCTTGAGGAATCGAGGGTTTATGTATTGAATACACTGTTCAACTTGCCAGAGACTTATTTGCTTGCTTGTTTGGTGGATTTTTTCACAAATTCCAAAGATTACAGAAAGACAGACACAGGCGTCATATGTGATGAACTTCTTATGTCATATAAGTCAATATTTCAGGTTAGTCAACTTAGAGTTATGATACAATGACACATTTTATGAATTTCAGATTCTCTCAATAACAAAGTTGTTTCTCATTATTTTAGGATGTTAGAAATGCTGTAGATTTTGTCCACTTACAAGGCGATCTGAAAAACAGGACCATTGAGAATTTAGGAAAATATGTAAAAAAGGACGAGAGGCTCCCAATGTTTTTAACTAGGTTGAGGGAAAGCGGCGCAAAAACCTTTTTATTGACAAACAGTGGCTACACTTTCACAGATAAGATAATGAGTTATCTTTTTGATTTTCCACATGGAGCAAGGGTGAGTATTTAGTCTCTTTTCTCAAACGGATATTGTACGAATTTTGTTGGTCTAGTCAATATTGGCCAATGCATCCTCTAGAGAACACTGTAAACCATTATTCATTGCATATGGCATCATGACTTTGCCAACATTGTACATTTTCAATGTCCTACAAGAGATTCACAAGCAATCTCACTCATCGGGGCTCGAAGTGATGTTCATGGCTATAACACAAGAAGTTCCATGCAAATAAGGAATCCTAGGTTCAGACTCTGTGTATCTCAGAAAAACACATTAAAGTTCAATCTACACAACATACTTCCCCCATGAATAAAAAACCCAAATTTCCATAAATTTAAAAATATTATGAAGCAATTTTTTCTTCAACACTGTTTTTACTCACTTGATGAATATTCACAGTCTAATCACGATGAACTTGCATTCCGAGAAAATTGAATCTATTGTGGAATACATCCAATGTCAACAATTGTTCTAAGTTTTAATGTTTTATGTTACATGCATCACCTCTCATGTATTCTGTATGGATAATTGTCCTCGATCAAATATTTTATGTGTATTTACTGAATTTATATTCTTATTTATAATTTTATATATACTTACTAAATTTACGCGAATTCTGATCTATTACAAATATACATTGTATGTGATGTAGTTAATTAAACTTTCTATCTAAGTACTTGATTATCCATTGCGTTTATCTGCTATATTTTGTGCTATTCCACTGGCTCGAGTACCTCTTATTCTAACCCATTGTAAAACCTATAGCCCGCGGTATTATTTCCGAATGTATACATATACAGGGTGATCCAAAAGTACTTTGACAAACTTCAGGCGGTGATTCCTCACAATATTCTAATAGGAATTGTCCAAATAAATATATGTCCGAAAACGCTTCGTTTCCAAGATATAGGGTGTTAGAGTTTTATTTTTATTTTCTTTTTTTTTAAATACCTTTCCAAATACTGACCTTAATTAAACGAAAATTGGTGTTGAGGAGTTTTTTGAGGTGTCGAATTCGAACCTGATGTTATTATTGCTCTTACTCGTAGGGGGCGCCACCTTCACGTCTTTTTCTTTGAAGATTCATAACTTTTTTGAGCGTACTTCTAGCACATTTTTCAGTAAAAAAATCAATTCCTCTATCATATCTACGTAAAAAAGCTACCCTTGTTACAAGTCGCTATGAGCAACCGTTTTCCAGATATTTGGACTTGAAAATTTCAAGTCGATTATTTGATAATCGATTCGTGTTGAAGTTATTACCATTATTTTGCATTTTTCACAAGAATGCTTAAGAAATGAATTTGACGTTTAAGTAAGTAGTTTTGGTTTTTTGTAGGGGGCGCCACCTATTCTATTTATTTTTACTCGTTTGAAATAGTTATTTTTATATCAAAAGTGCAAAATCTGTATTTGTTTTAATAAAATTTGCAAGAAATATCAACATTTTATTTCAAGAAATTTTGAATATGTAGAATAAAATAAAATAAAGGAAACTAAATTGTATTCAAATAAATTGTTCAAAGTGTCCACCTTCAGCGAAGATACAGGCATTCAGTCTTCTAGTCATTGAATCTCATACCCGCTCAAAAATTATTGGTGTGTTTCTTATTGTTTCACAGGCGTCTACTATTCGGTTTCTTAGATCTTCCTCGTTCGCTACTGGAGTTTTATAAACTAGTGACTTCAAATGTCCCCAAAAATAAAAATCTAGCGGGTTTAAATCTGGGGACCTGGGTGCCCACGCCTGGTTAGGTTCTTCTACATCCCTACCGATCCATCGATTTGGATAGACAGTGTTAAGGAATTCCCTGGCTATAACGCTAAAATGGGCCGGAGCCCCATCATGCATAAACCACATGCGGATACGAATTTCTAATGGTACATTCTGAAGTAGTCCTGGCAATTCATTTTCTAAAAAGTCTCTGTAAGTTGCGCCATTCAGTCGGAACGGAAGAAAGAAAGGACCTATCAAGTAATTATCAATTATTGCCGCCCATATATTTACAGAAAATTGATACTGATAATGCCTTTCACTAACTGTGTGCGGATTTTCCAGAGCCCAAACATGGTTGTTATGAAAGTTTGTGATAGCATTTCGGGAGAAGTTTGGCTCTCCCGTGAAGAGTACATATCTTAAAAATTGAGGATTTCCAGCCAATTTTCTCAAAAACCACTGACACATAGTAATTCATTGGTGAAAGTCTCATGGCAAAAGAGCTTGTACCCTTTGAATATGGTATGGATAAAATTGTTGATCGTGGATAATTCTCCAAACTGTGGACTGAGTAGAATTGAGAGCTTCAGCAATTATTCTTGAACTTGTTTCTGAATTCTCCTCGAGAGCGTTCAAAACAGCTGCTTCCAATTCTGGGGTTCGGACTGCTCGTGGTCTTCCAATAATATCAGCTGCCCTCTTAAAGCTACCTGTTTCTGCCAAATGACGGTGGAGACTAGTAAATGTTGGAGCTGAAGGCAGTACTCGATTAGGAAATCGCTCCTGGTAAATTTGTCTTACTTCGCGCGCATTGCCATCCGTAAGGCCATAAACGAAATGCATATTGGCTAAATGAGCATTATTGTTTAAATAATCCATTTTTTCAAAATTAGTGTTTTAAAACTTACAGAAACTTCAACAAAACGTTTAACTGTCACATAATATGTAATTACCAAAACTACTTACTTAAACGTCAAAATCATTTCCTAAGCATTTTTGTGAAAAATGCAAAATAATGGTAATAACTTCAACACGCATCGATTATCAAATAATCGACTTGAAATTTTCAAGTCCAAATATTCAGAAAAGGTTGCTTATAGCGACTTGTAACAAGGGTAGCTTTTTTACGTAGATATGATAGAGGAATTGAATTTTTTACTGAAAAATGTGCTAGAAGTACGCTCAAAAAAGTTATGAATCTTCAAAAAAGAAAAGGACGTGTAGGTGGCGCCCCCAGAAGTAAGAGCAAAGCGAAGCGTTTTCGGACATATATTTATTTGGACAATTCATATTAGAATATTGTGAGGAATCACCTCCTGAAGTTTGTCAAAGTACTTTTGAATCACCCTGTATATTTCCTAAAATGAAATTAACAATTGTCTGTGTTTTGCTTCATATTAGTGTTGGTGCCTAATAGTTATTTCAGTTCATTTGTACAAGGTGATAAAAGCCATGTATCGTTAGATAATGCAAGGTCATTTGAATGCATAATTTTGTGATGGCGAAATTTCAATGTCTTTCAGCCTGAAGATCCCCATCGTAACTGGAAAACTTACTTTGACATCGTAGTAGTAGATGCCTGTAAACCTTTGTTTTTTGGCGAAGGCACAATTTTGCGTCAAGTCGATACTAGCACAGGAGGACTGCGGGTTGGCGTCCACACGGGCCCCCTTCAAGCCGAACACATCTACTCGGGAGGTTCTTGTGACGTTTTCACAAAATTCATCGGAGCCAAAGGAAAAGACGTACTTTATGTAGGGGATCACATCTTTGGAGATATTTTGAAAAGCAAAAAGATCAGAGGGTGGCGCACCTTCCTTATAGTACCGGAGTTGGTCAGAGAACTACATGTGTGGACAGATAAATGTCAGTTGTTTGATGAACTGCAAAATTTGGATGTCAAGCTAGGAGAGATGTACAAGTAAGTTTCCAGATTGACTAAACTAAAATAATTTGTATTATGCAGAAGGGGGGGTGTCATTTTTGACCACAAATGTTTCTTTGATTTGATACTAAATAAAGATGTTTAAGGCAAATAAAAAAACTGTGTTAGATTTGTTTCTGTACTTTTCATCACTTTGAAATGTTTCAATTATTGTCTTAATACTAGATCTCAAAACCACAAAACCAACAAATGACTGATTATATTTTTGTTTCCAGGAACTTGGACAGCAGCACGAAAGAGAAACCTGATATCTCAAAACTCAGGGCTGCTATTAGAGATGTAACACATAAAATGGATATGTCTTATGGAATGATGGGAAGCTTGTTCAGATCTGGATCTAGACAGACCTTCTTTTCTTCTCAGGTAATACCTCATTTGCCCGTTCTTTACATCTATGACAGAAATTAACGCCTCCGGTAACTTTTTACCTAGGTAATCAATTATTTTTTTTTTTTTAGGTTGTTAGGTATGCTGATTTGTACGCTGCATCACACCTCAACCTCCTCTATTATCCATTTTCGTACATGTTCCGAGCCCCGGCCATGTTGTTACCTCATGAATCCACAGTAGCTCACGAACAACATTTCATTTTGGAAATGTCGCCTAGATGCGCGAAAATCGAAGCGAAAGCAGAAGATGACAAACGGGTGAGTGGTGATGTTATGTTGAGAGCCATCTATGGTTATTTTATACCATTCCAAATTTATATGTTTTCAGGCAATAGAAAGAGCTCAAAGTCAAATCCCACATGTACGTCCTGCTACACCACAATCAGTTACGCATACTCACGATGAAGACTTCTCTGATGACGAAAGTGATGACAAATCGTCCAGACCTAGCCTCAAAATTGATTAGGAATTTATAAATTGTTCGTTCCGAATTGTGGACAAGTTATATGGTACAGGAGCTGCAGGATATTTCAATTTATTCCAAGACTTTATCATTTACAGCGCTTAGTAAGTTGTGATATTCGAATATTCAAATATTATTGGTAGACAACAACCCTGGTTATTTGTTGTTTTGTATGAATTTTGTTGTCCTGCAGCACCTATACTATTACATACCTACAATTCATGAGTTGCTTTTTTTGGTAATTCCCATTTTTATAACATATACTGTGGAAAGCACAAATATTGTTTATTAATATAGGGATTGCTCATAAACTTTTTTTATAATTGTGATGTTTTTAATATCTGTTGTGTTTTTGTAGTAATAACAAAATATAGTTTATTTTTCGTTATATCTTCCGAGCATATATTTTTTCTTCCATTTTATATTTCAAATGTAGTTTTTGGTGAAATAAAAGTTGATACCTTATTACAGAGAAAAAATAATTTATTAAAAATTTTGAATCAAGAGATTTAAATTTCTTTTTTATCTCTTATATATTTGTTCCAGCAAAGGACCCCGCAATTTTTACAAGCTTTTATTTAACTTCACATTTGTATATTTAGTTCAAAAAAGTTCAAATCTTGCAAGTGAATTTTGACCCACTTCTAGTTGTCCGATTAACGTGAAATTTGGCAGGTGTTCGTACTTCCGGTGACAATGCATTATACAATTTTTGTTAGAAAAAGAAAACAAAATGGCGGACGAGATTCGATTCAATTCAAAATTGGTATGTGGGGGTTTCCGGTCGAAGATTATGAATTTTTGACATAAAATCAAAATTGCTGCTCCAAGATGGCGGACGAACTCTGTGATTATGGTCCGATTCTATTCAAAATGGTGTGTGGGTCGGACAATATGAAGTTTTGACAAATTCATAAATTCAAGATAGCGGCTCCAAGATGGTGGACGAGTTTTCTGATTGCGGACCGTTTCTATTCGAAATTGATATGTCGGGGTTTTTGAGATTAGGAATTTAGTCGAAGATTATTGATTTTTTGTCTAAATTCATAAATTGAAGATGGCAGCTCCAGGATGACGGACGAGTTAATCTTTAGATGGTCTCCTCATTGAAGAACTAGATAGCTCAAAACTTACAGGAAAAAGGCTTTATATTGTACTCGAAAGAAAGAACGTTTATTATTATTCAATTCAATATTATGTACATAATTCAAGATAATCATGTCACACAATATGCCAAGGGCTTGTGCGTGTGACTTACTTACAAATATAATTATAAATTTATAATTAGACTTGAAAACATCATTTGCTAGTAACACATGATTGGGGAAATTAAGCTATTGAACATTCAAACTTAAGATAATTAAAAATGTATTTTCAGGTGATAATAATATTTGATAAAAGAGAGATGAGTGTATCGATATGATACTGTGTCAGACATGGAAATATCTGAGAAATCACTAGTGAAATACGAAAGTATCTATAGTGTCATGATAAAGTTGTGGTATCTACACCAAGCAACCAGGTTGTTAATTGCTTCTTTATTTTGGGGTAATTATTAATACTGAGACTCATAGGTAACCAATTATATATTTTGGGAGCAGTAAAGAGGAGAGTTCTTTGGATTGTTGTGTATGATGTGTGTGGAATCATAACGTTGCTGCAAGATAAGGACCTTATTGTAGGGTGATTCAGCTTGCTCATTTTATTTCTCGATTTACATTTTTTGTTTGACCGGAATCCATGTCAGTCCACATACCTCCTTGCGTTTCTGCTCTCCTAATACAAATTCGGCCAAGTTCTAATTTTTGGTTCATCATTCAAAGAAAATTTCAGGATAAGAAAAATTTTCAATGCTATCAGGATAACAGAAACGCAAGGAGGTAAATTTTCTCGATTTACAATTTTTGTTTGACCGGAATCCAGAAATAAAATGATGTGTCAGTCCACATACCTCCTCGCTTTTCTGCTCTCCTAATACAAATTCGGCCAGATTCTAATTTTTGGTACATCATTCAAAGAAAATTTTGATCAGGATAACAAACATTTTCAATGCTATCAGGATAACAGAAACGCAAGGAGGTGAATTTTCTCGATTTACAATTTTTGTTTGACTGGAATCCAGAAATAAAATGATGTGTCCGTCCACATACCTCCTCGCTTTTCTGCTCTCCTAATACAAATTCGGCAGGATTATAATTTTTGGTACATCATTCAAAGAAAATTTTGATCAGGATAACAAACATTTTCAATGCTATCAGGATAACAGAAACGCAAGGAGGTAAATTTTCTCGATTTACAATTTTTGTTTGACTGGAATCCAGAAATAAAATGATGTCAGTCCACATACCTCCTCGCTTTTCTGCTCTCCTAATACAAATTCGGCCAAATTCTAATTTTTGGTACATCATTCAAAGAAAATTTTGATCAGGAAAACAAAAATTTTCAATGCTGTGAGGATAACAGAAACTAAGGAGGTACATTTTCTCGATTTACAATTTTTGTTTGACCGGAATTCAGAAATAAATGATGTCAGTCCACATACCTCCTCGCTTTTCTGTTCTCCTAATACAAATTCGGACAAATTCTAATTTTGGTACATCATTCAAAGAAAATTTTGATCAGGATAACAAAATTTTCAATGCTATCAGGATAACAGAAACGCAAGGAGGTGAATTTTCTCGATTTACAGTTTTGTTTGAATGGAATTCAGAAATAAAATTATGTCAGTCCACATACCTTCTCGCTTTTCTGCTCTCCTAATACAAATTCGGCCAAATTCTAATTTTTGGTTCATCATTCAAAGAAAATTTTGATCAGGATAACAAAAATTTTGAATGCTATCAGGATAACAGAAACGCAAGGAGGTGAATTTTCTCGATTCACAGTTTTTGTTTGACTGGAATCCAGAAATAAAATGATGTGTCCGTCCACATACCTCCTCGCTTTTCTGCTCCCCTAATACAAATTCGGCCATATTCTAATTTTTGGTACATCATTCAAAGAAAATTTTGATCAGGATAACAAATATTTTCATTGCTATCAGGATAACAGAAACGCAAGGAGGTAAATTTTCTCGATTTACAATTTTTGTTTGACCGGAATCCAGAAATAAAATGATGTCAGTCCACATACCTCCTCGCTTTTCTGCTCTCCTAATACAAATTCGACCAAATTTTAATTTTTGGTACATCATTCAAAGAAAATTTTGATCAGATAAAAAAATAAAATGATGTGTCCGTCCACATACCTCCTCGCTTTTCTGCTCTCCTAATACAAATTCGGCCAAATTCTAATTTTTGGTTCATCATTCGAAGAAAATTTTGATCAGGATAACAAAAATTTTCAATGCTATCAGGATAACAGAAACGCAAGGAGGTAAATTTTCTCGATTTACAATTTTTGTTTGACCGGAATCCAGAAATAAAATGATGTCAGTCCACATACCTCTCCTTTTCTGTCTCCTAATACAAATTCGGCCAAATTCTAATTTTGGTACATCATTCAAAGAAAATTTTGATCAGGATAACAAAATTTTCATGCTATCAGGATAACAGAAACGCAAGGAGGTAAATTTTCTCGATTTACAATTTTGTTTGACGGAATCCAGAAATAAAATGATGTAGTCCACATACCTCCTCGCTTTTCTGCTCTCCTAATACAAATTCGGCCAATTCTAATTTTGGTCATCATTCAAAGAAAATTTTGATCAGATAACAAAATTTTCAATGCTATCAGATAACAGAACGCAAGGAGGTAATTTTCTCGATTTACATTTTGTTTGACTGGAATCAGAATAAATGATGTGTCGTCCACATACCTCCTCCTTTTCTGCTCTCCTAATCAAATTCGGCCAATTCTAATTTTTGGTACATCATTCAAAGAAATTTTGATCAGGATAACAAAATTTTCAATGCTATCAGGATAACAGAAACGCAAGGAGGTAATTTTCTCGATTTACAATTTTGTTTGACGGAATCAGAAATAAAATGATGTCGTCCACATACCTCCTCGCTTTCTGTCTCCTAATACAAATTCGGCCAAATTCAATTTTGGTTCATCATTCAAGAAATTTTGATCAGGATAACAAAATTTTCAATGCTATCAGGATAACAGAAACGCAAGGAGGTAAATTTTCTCGATTTACAATTTTTGTTTGACGGAATCAGAAATAAAATGATGTCAGTCCCATACCTCCCGCTTTCTGCTCTCCAATACAAATTCGGCCAAATTCAAATTTTTGGTTCATCATTCAAAGAAAATTTTGATCAGGATAACAAAAATTTTCAATGCTATCAGGATAACAAAACGCAAGGAGGTAGAATTTTCTCGATTTACAAGTTTTGTTTGAATGGAATCCAGAAATAAAATGATTGTCAGGCCACACACCTCCTCGCCTTTCTGCTCTCCTAATACAAATTCGGCAAAATTCTAATTTTTGGTACATCATTCAAAGAAAATTTTGATCAGGATAACAAAAATTTTCAATGCTATCAGGATAACAGAAACGCAAGGAGGTGAATTTTCTCGATTTACAATTTTTGTTTGACCGGAATCCAGAAATAAAATGATGTCAGTCCACATACCTCCTCGCTTTTCTGCTCTCCCAATCAAATTCGGCCAAATTCTAATTTTTGGTTCATCATTCAAAGAAAATTTTGATCAGGATAACAAAAATTTTCAATGCTATCAGGATAACAGAAACGCAAGGAGGTAATTTTCTCGATTTACAATTTTTGTTTGACTGGAATTCAGAAATGAAATTATGTCGGTCCACATACCTCCTCGCTTTTCTGCTCTCCTAATACAAATTCGGCCAAATTCTAATTTTTGGTTCATCATTCAAAGAAAATTTTGATCAGGATAACAAAAATTTTCAATGCTATCAGGATAACAGAAACGAAGGAGGTACATTTTCTCGATTTACAATTTTTGTTTGACCGGAATCCAGA